>VZRF01015221.1:30155-57664 GCA_013396875.1 Vireo altiloquus | reverse complement strand
AATAAATAAATAAAATATAATCAATATAAATATAATAAATTAAATTATATTAAATAGTCCAGATGAGATTTCATTAGGCTTTTATTTCACTTATATTCCAGTTTCAATTGGAAATACTGATACAGATACAGCCTTTATCACAACTGTATCAAATTTTTATATTGCAATTTTGCAGTGATCAATTCATCCATCTAGGATCTTTTCCAAGCATATAGCAATTTTTTTTTTTTTTTTTTGTATTCCCTGAACCCATNTCATGGGGTTTTTTTCATTTTTACACTGCTTCCCCTTTCTATTTCCTTTATAACCTCCCTCCGGAATTTTTTCCACTTTTAGTAGTAATTATTACCATCTCCTTACTTAGCATACAATTCACTTCTAGTCATCAGTTTTCCTCTGTTAAAATAAGAAGTTTTTCACAGAACCACAGAATATGCTGAGCTGTATGGGACCTGCAAGGATCATCAAAGTCCAACTCCTGGCCCTGCACACCATGTGCCTGAGAATTCACTTCTTGAACTCTGCCAGGCTTGGTGCTGTGACCACTTCCCTCTGGGTGAAGAACCTTTTTCTAATATCCAACCTGACACACCTTCGTGCCATTCCCTTGGCTCCTGTCACTGTCACCAGGAGAAGAGATCAGTGTCTGCCCCTCCTCTCCCCCTAGCAAGGAAACTGCAGTCTGCAGTGAGGTCTCCCCTCAGTCTCCCCTTCTCCAGGCTGAACAGACCAAGTGACCTCAGCTGTTCTTCGTAGGGATCATTTCTGTGACCTGGTATTTGACTTGCTTGGTTTATGAATATTCTCAGGAGACCTGCAGTTTCATGTGCCAGTCCCTTCATGCACAGAGGTGATATAATCATCACAACCCGAGTGCGCTAGGACATAGACAGGCACACCCTGAGAGTGAATGAAAGTCCTTGAGCACTTCCCCAGCGCATTCCTATCTTTCAGATGCTTGTCTTGTTAGGTTACAATATAAAGAGTGGTTTATTGTGCTTAGCACTATTCAGGGAGCAGTGGATAAACTGTGAGGCATAGTTGCACAGAGGATGAAACTGCATTTGAAGATGGAGTTCCCTGAATGTTTCATCCACTTCAAACATCAAAATTTCCATGTTCATGCTTTCATTTCCATTCTACACTTGGCCTCTGCTCATGCAGAAGGTTTCAGAGTCCTTCACAAAGAGTTATGTATAATATTTATTGTGCTTTTAATACAAAAGTAGATTCTAATTTCCATTTCTACTACCAAAACTCTTCCTTCCCTTACCTTGTCTGGTTGTTTTTTGTCAATATTATTTTTGTCATCAGTGAATTCTTAATAAATGTTAATGTGTTTTGCAGATTTTATTTGGTTATAACTTTGGCAATTCCTGTTTCACATATATTTTTGACTTTAAAGATGTGATTTTTTTCTTCATTCTTTAAGGCCTATATTCAGCTTTTGTGGTGACAAACTATCACAGATATATCATATAACTGCTCAGTTTTTCCTCTTTTAAAGATTTCAATCTAAATGAATATTTCTGTATAATGAAGTCCACCATATGATAGATGACTGCAAAAAACCCCACACATTACCAGCACTTCAAACATTTAGTTGAGAAGTTTCCTATATATGAAGAATGCTCCTTCCTGGGAAGTGGCTACTTCAGGAATACAAGCAACATTATCTATGGATATCCTTCCTTTCTCCCCCCTTCCCTGAGGCTTTTTTGTTGAGAAGGACATCATATGTTATGAAACATCCTTTTGGTCAATTTGGGCATCTTTCTCAGCTGTGTCTCCTCACAAGCTCTTGCCCTTCCTCAGTCTTTTTACTTTGAAAGCAGAGTGGGGAGAGGGCTTTGATGCTGTGCTGGAACTGTTCAGTAACAGCCAAAATACTCTGTGTTATCAATGCTGTTTAAAACACAGGTGCAAAGCACAGCACCACATGAGCTTCTATGAAGAAAGTGAACTCTATTTAAGAAAAAGCCAGGACAAAAGTGGAGAATATCAGTTTTTATTTGGATATAAAGTCCTTTCAGGTAAGAAAAGTTCAGATGAAATATTACCAGTGCATCCAATCAAATAATAAGAAAATAGCTATACATAACCAAATGCAAATTTTTAATCCATTATAATATCCCCTAAAGTTGTTAATAAGTTATACAAAATGATCAGAGGTAGACTAGGTTTTCAAAACCACCTAAAGACAGTGGCAAATTCCAAAGGTGAAAAGACTTAAGAAATCTTTAGCTTCCTTTAGAAAAAGCAACATATTCAATTCTGTAATGAAAATACCATGCAATAGCATGTACCACACAGAGTCTGTCCTGCTTAGTGATTCTTTCTGAAATCTCTTTTCACTGGCACCTGTATAACTGTACTACTCCTTATGGTTTTCCACTGTGAAGCTGTAAAGAGGCAAATGAGTGAGCTTCCATGTAGCACTTCATTGACTAGACAAATAATTTGGCACTACAAATTCAGATGGACTATGTAGAAGATCACATGTGTACCTCATGATGTTGAAACTCAATAAACTTACAGATTTATAGAATGCTGAGTTACACTGTTCAAGAGCAACTTCAGCTTCAGAAGTTTTTCCAGTCCCATGGCCTTTTCTGATGTGGTTCTATTTATTCATCTGAGGGTTTCCACTGGATTGCAGTATTTAATTTATTAAAATCTGTGTTTTAACAATTTTTTTCCATGCCTAAGAATGGTTCTGAAGGAGAAACATGACAGAAGAGTAAAACTCAACAAAACCTCATGATTTTTTGTTAAGTAAGGAGAATCAGTCTCTTTAAAACCAAAATTCAAAAAATTCTATGGCATCAATATAATTGTGTATCTACTCACAAAGTGAGCTCTTATAATAAAAATTTAAGAAAAATGTTATTAATGAAAAGCTAGACCATTGTAAAAATGAAATTTTTAAGTACCTCTCTCTCCCTTTCCTCTCCTTAAACACGCAAGCGGGCTTATGAGAGCAACCACAAAAGATCAACCAGATGTTTTATCAGTCTCTACACGTCTTTGATGCACATCAAAGTATAAAAGCTTTTATCAGAAGGAGGCGAGATTTAGCTGAAAACATACGAAATTAATAGTAATTACATCCAATATGCAAACAAATTCTAAGACATACAAACAAAACAGATTTTTTTTTCTCAAAGTTATTCTTTTTCCCCTCGAGCATTCTATTTTTTGCTGTTCACTAAAGAGACAAAACGATACGACAATATGATGAAAGATCGGTAAATATTTATTCATGTGGTGTGAAAATGCCCATTACAAGGCTAATTTAAACAGTTATCTGAAAGAAAACTAAATTTTGGATTTTCCAAAATGGGAAGTGGGAGAAGATGGTCTGAAATAAAATTACATACACATGGTATTGCATAGCCTTTATCTTCATTGAATTTTTCAGTTCCTTAACTTCTGTAACCTGCAGTTTTTGGAAATATTCATTATAATACTCAGCAGTTCAGCTAATACAATATTTCAATGGCATTAACTGCCTTTTATCACAGAAAAGTTGTATTCTGGCACTTAGCTGCTTCTGCCAACTGGTTGCATAATTCTTTCTGTTTGATCTCATAGTCATCCATTTCATGTAATTTCTCTAAAATATTTTAATATATTTCATATCTTTCTGAAGAATACTGTTTTATATTTCTCATTTATTTGTTACCAGTTAATGTTTACTGGTTCTTGTGGCAATATTGTCTTTCTTCTCTTCTGCTTCAGCAGTATCTATGCACTCCATGTAGACAGAGTCTTAAGAGGGTTCAAAATTTTTCTACCCTTCTCACAAACTTAAAACACATTTACAATTGAAGCTAAAATCTCAGTTATGGTAACAACAGTAAATGTAGGTATTGTAGATATGTGTTTGAAGGTTGACAAGATAGCCAGCTGAGGAAGAAGGGTGTGGTGGGCTTTAAGAGTAAGGGAAGAAGTATTGATGGATTGCTCTCATAATTTGTGGCCTTTAACCTCACCTTCCACTGACTTTTATGAAACTCTTCCAACCACTATTTTTGCCATTACAATCTTTTCATTTGTGTAATTTAAAAGGAAATATATTAAGGATATGAACTGACACCCTAAAATTCTCTTTAATAGAAAAAATCTAACTCAAACTTTCATTAACTATTAACTACAGGACAGGTGTTGCTGGTTTATAGTATGAAACAAATTTTAGGAATGAACCATTCATGGGCAAGAAATGTTGATGACACTGGCTTAACATCATCCCTCATCCTTGCTTTCATTGGCTTGCTTTCATGATAACAGTGGTATTTATGTACCAGCAGCTTTTGAAAACACCTGCAGGTAGCAGAGCAGAAGGCAGGAAGTGCATTAATTCTTGCTCGTCTGTAGAGAAAACATGTTTACTTCACTTGCATTTATGTGAAGTAGAGTTAAACTTGGCATTAGCTCAGGTTAGTCATGGGTAATTATGTTGTACACCTGCCCCCATGAATGTTTCTGATCTGTCATTCTCAAAGTTTGCTTGTTTTGGTGCTAGAGTAGGTGTTTTAAATCACAAGTTTCCAGAAAACCAGGGAGCATAATTGGAGTCAGATAGTGGGAAGACTGGCATTTACATTTTATAATCAACTAATGAGTTCTTGATTTTCCTCCATACTGAAAGGCTAAAGTTTCCTCAAATTAATATTTCACTCAAAGCCAATATGCCACATCATTAAAACAAAAGTTTCTTGTTGGTTTTTTTTTTCATTTAAAAGTTATGAAAATAATGCTAAGATGTTATAGAATCAAGAGGAAATATTATAGTGAAAACCCTCATTTATTATAATACATCTCTGTGATGTTCTTTAAAAATACTGAATTAGTTTCAAAACTCCATTATTGGATAATTGAATTGTCCTTTATGAGTTCTCACCAGTTTATCTTATATATATTTTTCTGATTGCATCAGGTATACTCCCCTGAAGACAAACCTCTTAATTATTAAAAAACTGCCTACAACTTTCTTAACAAAAATAAGCACATAAATACAACTGTATATAAATTTCTTATGTACCAACCAAGATTTTTCAAATTACTGAAGTTTTGATGACAGGAAGGGTAAGGAAGAGGAAGGTCAATTTTCTAACCACATGAATAATGAAACTCACTCTTCTGACAATTAAAGAATTTGTGCTACATACAGTGAGAAAAACCCTGAAAGACTACAATGAAATTAATGCATTTGGTTTAAATTGGTAGTAAGGAAATTGTGTAAATAATTGTGGAAAGAAAATAATATATTATTAAAGTTTAACATTGCAAAGATTTTTTTCTTGAGCAAATTTGTGTATGAAAATATTGGAAGTCCAGATACTCAATTATCTCTGTATGACATTGTCCTTCCCTATTTTTTTATAACGTGTATTTTATAATGTTTTCCTCTAAAAGTTAGTTTGTAAGGTGAGGTTCCTGTGACATGACTTGAATCTTTGTAGAACAGTAGAATAAACTCAAAGTTTTATGCCAGTTACAATAAACAACTTGTCTGTTGTTACACAGGATATATTCCCCTTTCCCCTCCATTTCCCTAAACTAGTAGCAGATACCAAAACCATGCAGAGCCATCAGAGTTACCACAATCATCCTTTTGACAGCACATTTGTAAGATGAAATCCTTTAATATTTCTGTTTGGAGGCTGTATTTTCAAATGGCCTGAAGAAGTGATTCATTGCATGAAAAGAGAAGTCAAGTTCAATGAGGAAATAACATATTTCAAAAGGAAGAGACAAATAACTGAGTTACTAAAAAAAAAAGAGGACAAGAGTGAGGGCAATTTACATACATTTGTAATTGATAAACAAAAAAGATTCTTTTCTTTATTTTAGTCAAGTTATAACTGTGAATGAAGATATTCAGCTCCATAAGGATAGAGGAATTCCAACAAACTGGTGTCAAGTGGGAAAATACTGTCCCGATGCATTTAAAGAATAACAGCACTTTCCAGTACATGTGTACCTAATTTTTTTTACTGAAAAATCTTTAAAACATATTTGGATTAAATAGCTACAGTAACTAAAATCTGAACATTACATTTCTAGAAAAAACTGTGTGTTCTGATCCTCATAAAGTCCCATAAATGGAGAGCTCCTTTAATTATAATCCTCTGTAAACACACTATCTTAAACCTAAAATTATAATGGTTAATATTTTATTTGTTTTAATAATTTCCTTTCATCATTTTTTTGAAACAATTAAATTATAACTGACCATTATCAGTTTCTCAATATATATGGGAAGTTTTTCTTTAGTATTATATTATTCCTAAATACTTATTCAATAAGATTTTTTTACTCAAATATCAATATCTGGTTACCTGAATATTTGCTTCATTAAGACACAACTCAAGTAAAAACATTAAAACCTGTTGCAACTAAAAGAAGAAAAAAATTCTTTCTTTTTAACTGTCTTTGCCTGCATAAATAAATTTAAGTGAGAACACACTCCATCTTTTTTCATATACAGCAATATTCTTGTTAGTTTTTTAAATACCATTAAAGGTTCACAAACACCAAATTAATATTCATATTAAAAAAATAAAAAAGCATGGCTTTCCCATTAGTTTGCAATTTTTAGGCTAATGGTAGAGAAATTAAGATTTGATGATTAACTTAGGATGAAATAGAGAACAGTGTTTATTTAGATTTTGTTATCCTATTTTCTATAGACTTGTAATGCAATTCTCTATATTTTATTATCTTATTCACCACATTGTTTCTTTTACATTGTTTCTTAGTTTCAGTTTCAGGTACATTAGCTCAAATAATGCTGTCACTTTCACAGGTTAGGAGTAACTACATCTGTGTACCATAATTTCATCTTTTTTTTTTCATATTTGAGTGACATTCACAATATTTCTTTTCTGCCAATATTGTTTACAAGTAAATAAGATAAATTGGTGAAATTACTAAGTTTATAAGAAAAATTGTGCTTTTCCTGTAGAGAAAATTATATTGACTATGAAAGGGGAATAAAGTAAGAACAATTAAATTTATATTTAAGACTCTTTTATTAACAGTAATGTTAAGTACCATTTGGAAGAATAGAAAATATATTAAAGAAGTGTTTCTTCTTCTGTCTAAAAATCCCTTTAATATCCTATTTCTTTTTGGCAGAAGATACAATTTACAAATATCTGTATAGCAGATCACAATAGCTTTCCATAAATGTAGGCAAATAAACTCTTTTTTTAATCTCCAGGTATAGAAATAACAGACTAAATTCTGTGTTTCAAAAACTCAAAAGAGATAACAAATAGACACCCTTCAAAATGTGGGGCACTAAGGCGGCTAAAATACAGAAGAAATAGCTGCACATGGTCCATAGTTTTCTTATGTAAGAGCCCCAAATGAAATAACTGATTTTCTTTCTCATTCAAGACAATGGAAGAAAACTGAAAATTCCCTTTCTCCATTTCATAAAACAGTAGTGGCAAGTGGAGAATAAAACCCAAAACAAACAATCAAAATCAACCACAATCAAACTGACAGTAAAGGACATTATCAACAGAGTTAACAATGTGCCATTCTGTGTGAGCATGAAGCTCCAGGATAAAAAACACATGTAAAAACAAAAACATTGCATCAGTTTATCGTGGCTGTAATATCAACATAATTGAAGACAGGAGCATAATGGATATATGTATCCAATAGAATATAAATAAGAATTAAACCTCATATTGCTAGAAAGTCAATTAAAAAAAAAAAAATCCAGGATTTTTTCTTACTGAATTGAAAAGGGAAATGATAAAATCACTTGTAGTACCTCTTCTGCTCTCCTACCCATGCTCTATCACCTAGGACTTCAAGTAGGAAAGTTACTGCTTCTCTAAAGTTGTAACATATCCCAACACATTTTAACAACACATATCAATAACCAGAAGTAAAAATGTGACATATTTAAACAGGCAAAAGTTCTCTCCTTGTAGGCACCAGACAGAAATATGACAGTATTTGTGCACTATGTTAATAGCTGTTTCCCTGAATGCATACCTATTGTCAGAAGGCATTGTTTGAACTGGCCCTGTGTGTTTGGTTATACGAAATGACATATGTCTGAAGCCAGAAGGCTGTTCAGCATGCAAGGCCCTGTCCTATGATATGACATATGTATGCACCCAGGCTATGGAGCCGCCACATTAATAAGGGCTTTTCTGACTTAACAGATGAGCTCTCTATTTATATGATACCTATAAAAGAGCATTTTCTGCTTCTTTAAGCCTGCTTGTAATAGGGAAGCAACAAAAAACTGAAAGAGTAGAAAGCAAACTCTTTCTTACTGCTACCTTCTTCCAAGAAAATGTATGTGATACTTAACATGTCTGAATTTAATTCAACAGCTCTGTAATTACGGTTTCCTAGAGATGCCATTTATGTGGTACTCTGCCATTTTCTGAAGTGATGCAGTTAGAAAGTTAAGTGTCTTGCAGAAACTTCTAGCAATGCAGGAGCTCTGTGAAGTAATTGTATGCAATTCTATCACTCCCATGGAAATATAGATCAATGCTATTAAAGAACTGCGAAGAATATTTGTTTAGTGATCAATGACTGAAACAAAAGAGAAGGTTTGGGATTTAAGTATTTACACTTTCTCCCATCTTTTTGAAACAAATAATCCAAACAAGAGTAATTCTTAACAGCTAACAATGTATTTTAAAAGTAACAAAATCATGGGGAAGGAGCTGAAAACTCCAAGAAGCATGTAAAGCTTCCAGCTGCAAAGTACTTAACATAGCCATAAACTAACCTTCCTACAAAACCGTTGAGTCTTCACTTTACTAATTAATTATTCTGAAAAGAGTAACAAAAACAGGTGTTGGTGTGTTTACTTTTGGAAGGAAAGGGTTAAAACCGGAAGAATGGTGAAGTGAATAGTAAATTTTCTCACGTGACCTTGCAGCTGGGAATGCTGAGAATACCAGGGTGGGAAAATTCCATTTATTGTGCCTAATGTTGTTCATCCTCTGCCTGTTTTGAGAAGCAGAACTCCTGTGTATAGGTAACACACTCTCACAGATGTGCTTGATCCTCCGGCTGGGTAAGAAAAAGATCATGAAAGCACAGCCTCGTGCTAAACTGCATGGACACGGAGCCCTTTGATTTACTGCAGACCCTCAGGGGTCTGGGATCTGTACTGGCACAATTTTGGACACACAGTCTGGAAGTGCTGCCTCTGACGACAAGAGGCATCGTAGAGAAATCAAGGTGACATCAAAGTCCATTATTGCTCACTTTTTAATTAAGTATTTTTTAAAAGAATAGTGAAAGAGATTTCCCAAGGCAGTCTTGTATTTATCAAATCAAATGCATGGTTTAAATAGTGTCAGAAGAACATATCGGAGAAGAAGTAAAGGAGAATTCATCAGAGAACAGAAAAAGAAGAAATAAAGTGAGTGTAAAACTAATGTTGATTGGTTTGAGATATTTTTTTTTTTGCTATAAATTTTGCTATTTATTTTTTCATGCTCACACTTAGAGAGTGTAAGTGGCCAAATTTTGGAGAGCCAAGTTTCAACAGCTGTGGAAAATTTTAATTCAACAAGGCATTAAATGTTGAACATCCTGGAAGTAAGATATTCTTTGTCCTGTGTAACTTATGAGTAGCCAAGACCTTTTCCAGGACAAATCCATTGATTTAAAATAAATTATTCAACACTTTAAATTGTTTTGCTTGATTAATTGTTGTCACAGTTATAAGAGTTTGCTTCAACTATGTTTGAATCTGTCCTGTTCAGAGTCCAGCTATTGCATTTTCTTGTCTCTTTGCACAGTAAAGGACACAGACAGCTGGGACTTTTCAGGATGGAAAAGCAAGGGCTTATGAAGACCTTATTGATGTCTATAAATACATGATGGGAAGGGATAAGGACAAGAGACAGGGACTCTTTTCAGTGTACCCAGTGACAGAAGCATGGGTGCAAGAACACCAAACACTACTTCATTACTGTGAGGGAGGTCACGCACTGAGAGAGGTCATGGAGTCTCTGTTGCTGGAGACACCCAAAATCCAACTAAACACTGTCTCTGGCAATCTCTGTAGCTGACTCTCCTCAGGTAGGAAAACATTGGACTAGATGATCGCCAGAGGTCTCTTTCAACCTAAATAATTCTGCGATTTTATGTAATAGTTTAGGAGAAGTAGTATGAAAATAATCATGACTCCATGGTTTATATGCCCCTTAGCAGGAATTTCCTAGTCTCTGATTGTTTAATAAGGTGGTAGAAGAGGAAAAGGAGAAAATGGAGAGAGAAAAGGTTAAAAAAAAAAAAAAAAAGATGAAAAGTATTAGTTAGGAGGGAATTAGGAAAAAATATAAGAGAGAAGAGGAAAAGACAGGAAGAAATCAATTAGAAACTCCTAGCAAAGGCCCATGTAATTGTACTGTGTGATGCTTAAACAACAGAAGAAAGAGAAATAGGAAAGGAACTGAATATTTTGGAAAAGAGAACAGAAACTTTTCCACTCATACTCCTCAATTCCCAGAATAGACTCTTACAGACCCTTATGCTTCTAGCTCCTGCGGAGAGATGAACCTCATTCTTCTTACTAATGGTGATTTGGTCTCTACATGAAGAGACACAGATGGCACCACCTCCTGTCTTTAAAATTAAGGGCAAAATGTAAAGTTGACAGCCATCCTCAGAGAAGAGAAGACTGCCTTCTCTCTCTCCATGGATTTGCAGAGAAGACAAATAATTAGGGAGGGAAAATAAGAGGGATAATGGAAATAGATATCCTCACCGACATGATAAACATCCTTTTTCAGTATATTCTCAGTTTTCAGTCCCTCTAATTCCCACATAGCTTAAGAGGGAAAATTTTAAAATAATATAAAAGAATAATAATTTCTATGGTGTATCACTGAATGTATTCAGATTAAATCTGAGAATAAAGATATATAACTACCAACACAGGATAAAGGAGATCAGAAGCTATGGGTCCTCATTAAAAGTGAGAGTCTGCCTGTTTTTTTCCTGATAAATTGTGGAAGGATTCTTGCATTTTTACCAGCACATTTCTAAAGTCTGCTTAGGTGGTATGAAATACCTTTCATAGATTTTGAAATTCATTTGTTTGGTTAATGAGGCGTGAAGATAATTATTCATCCCTTATTTTCCCCTTCCCCTCCTTATTTTATCAGTGAATTTATCACTGAATTTGAAGCAAAGAAAGATTTATTACTTATGTTATGCTAAGTTCTTATTAAAACCTTACTGCTGTTTTCATGCAGATGAATAGTTATGCTGTTGTTAACAGATATATTAATCTAACCATGAGTTTCAAGGAGCCATAGTACAAGCCACTTGCTGCCAAAGGTCTACCTTACACAATGACAAGGAAGCTAATACGAATGCCTGAGTCAGTAAATAACTTGAATCTTCTTATTTTTGAGACAAATGTGTTTTCCAAGGACAGTTTGTTTATGCATAAGCTAAATTTTTAATAGTAGCATATATCCAAGGTTAGATAGAGATACCTGAACGTCATGACCAAATAAGCCATGAGACACACCTTGAGTCTAAATCTGCTGAATACTTTATTTGTAGTATCCTGGTAACTACAAGTTAAATGAAAATGTAAGATGTTACATAATGATCATTTCACATTTATATATTCACAGTAGCATTCTTTCCTTTGTTTTTGTCTGGTTGGACTAAAAAACAGAGAAACACAATATATCAGGTTGAAGACTGAGGTACATTCCACAAAGGACAAAGCTCCAGTGTATTGTAAATATCTCAGTAAACAAAATTCTTGATGAAAAGTTCTGGAAGTCACAGGCTGCAATATGAAAAAAACAGATCAATAATAGAGTGGGTATTTCAACACAGCATGAGAATGTTCTGAATATTTCCTTTAAATTATGTATGTTTTACTGTTTATGTGGATGTACTTAAACCAAAAACAATACAAAGAGAACAAATAAACAAAAAAACCCAAACCCCTTTCAAGTTAATTTTTAGGAAATATTTTAAAAGTTTACTGTTAAAAAATGGCTTTGCTGACATTTCTTTAACATTTTTCTTATTTCTTAATAGGAAAATAAAGCCATATAATGAATTAATTAAAAGAAAAAAAAAGAAAACCCCAATTTGTTTTTCATCAAACAATTCAACTCTGATATATTCACATATGTTGTAGTTGAATGTCAGAAGATGGCTTTATAGACATATTAATTAGAGGAAACTAATTTCAATAATCCAACAGATACAACACTGAAAGTTTTTACCTAGTGAGAACACAAGCAAAAATTCCTTAAATCATGCCATATTATATGTTACATTAGTCTTACTTTAAAGGTTACTTCCTAGCTAGAAAATATATAATTGCTCCATCTGCCAACCCTACAGCACTGCAGCGCAGTCAAAAGTGCCATATGTGGAAAAGTCAGACTGTTGGTCTGTTTATCTAATATATATATCCTGTAGAACCTGTGAAATCAAATGGTAACATCTCTCAACAGATCTCAAAATACATCATGAATATTTGTTTTCCTATTTCTCTTTTAAAGAAGTGTAGGTGATATGGAATTGTTAGAATGAGCTAGTCAACTTTGTTATTGTACCCAGGAAGACAAGCTGATTCTACTCACCACTGTAGCTCTGAGTGTTCTGAAAAGATCCACAAGCTGAAGAAATGTAATTGCATATTTATATTTTTAAAGCACCATGAGATTTGGGACAAAATAATTTATGCAAATGCCATACTTTTTATTTTATCTTTTAAATATCTGGATGAAGAATTTGAAATTTATGAAGTTAATATTGGAAACTGGTAATGAAGACTGTTTGTGTGAGAAGTCAGGACTGAAAGGAAATGCTAACTTTACTTGTTCTTTTGTCACAAATAATGGATAAAGAGTCTTTGTGTCCATCTTTTTGCTGTCCCAAACATGTGCTGGTTACCAAGTGAGCAATACCAACTCACACACTGAGGGGAGATATTTCAATTTTTGATTCTAATTTGCTCAAATTAGGGAGCTGGGTGGTACCACACAAAAGGTTAATTCCTCTATCATCAAACGTTTACACTATTTACCTATTTTAACAAACTAAGGCATCAGCATTCACTGCTTACAGATTAATAACTTCTTAATTAATTAGTACTCAAATCCATATTTGCTCATTATATCTCACTCACTTCCCACGTTAATTAGTCCACATGTGTGGTTCCTTTCATTGGAGTCTGGACTCCATTTTGAGGAGGCTGCCTGTGAGTCAGTACTTGTGAACTCCCACCTCCAGAATTACTTTTCCCCCAGTTACTGCTCAGTTCTGCTGACTTCATTCCTGGTGGCTATCATCCAGACTGCCCATTAACCTTGTCTTCCCTTTTCCATGAAACAAAAGAGTAGCCAAACATACAATGATCACACTAAGAAAAAGAAGTTTGCAAAGTTTGATTCAAATCTTCAGGGATACAACATCATTTTTAGTGTATAAGAGAATGGAAAGTGTTAAATGATTAATATCTGAAAACATTTCTTAGGTTTTGCATCCAGATTTTCTGTATCTCAAGTTATTAGAACTAAGTGGTATTTGCAAAAAGGAGTTCAGTTTCCAGTCTTTACTCTGGGGGAGGAAGAAAAAAAAAAGATTTGATAAAGTTTCCAGAACTAAGTAGCTAAGTAGCTCCTTTTCTGTGATTACGATGTCTTTCCTCAAATATAACCATTACAGAAACACAATGTCATTTATTGACAGCATGTAATGCTGCATTATAAGTTATAATTCAATAAAGCTATTCACTCTACACAAATATTACCTCCCTTTAAAAGAAGGCTTATAACCTAAGGCAGCAAGTTAATACATATTTGCCCTGCTAATATATTTACAAGCCATTTCAACTACTTTGTTCATGCATGAGAGAATCATCTGAATAATAACTTTGTTTAGAATGACATGATGAAAAATGCTCAGTTAAAATCAAAGCACTTTTAGAAGACATTGAAAATAGAATCAACTCTAAAATTTCACAAGACTGTCTCCAAAACAGGGGAAAAAAAAAAAAAACCAACACTGCAGGTGAGTGTTTAAAGCTTCCTTTCTTTCTTCTGTTAATTCATTCCTTTCAGTCTTCTTTTCATCTTTTCATCTTTATGAGCTGGTGTGGGTGGTGTGGGTAGCTATGAATCAGAAGTTTTTTATATCAGCGTGAATAAAGGCTAACCCCTGCCCTGTAGTTTCTAGGCTCCATCACCTAATGGCCATCTGCAGTCCATGCTAGTGGATAATCCCCTGGGTCCTCTGGCAAATAAAAGGAACAACAGCCAAATTTGTGCTTGGTGTTCATTCTAGTGTGTAGTTTTTCTGGTGAACACCTATTGCATTGGTGCTGCATTTGCTAAAGGACTTCAACTAAGAATACACATATGACTTTTATGTGGTGCTACATCAAAACATTCATGAAATAAAGGATCAATACTTCCTTGATTTGTTTACCATTCTTTTATATCTATTCTAATAACATTGTTGTGTGTGGAGGATGGTGGCCCCACTGTGCAGGGCAGTGGCCCTACAGCAGAGAGGGATGCTGCATCCCTGTGGAGGGACAAGAGCCCGGAATGCAAAGTCTGATCTCCCCCAAAGGCATCCCTACAGCTGTCATACACCTTAGCTCACAGTGAGCAAGTTGTTCAACTTCCCAGTGAGCTTTGTCGTTTTGTAGATTTTTTATTGCCAATTGGCTGTACCTCTTCTCCCCACCTACTCTCCACACCCAACTCTCCCTATACAAACCCATGTTTTCTTTCCCTTTCTCTTGAGCTGGATCCTGCTTCCCTCTGCTTTCTGAGACCCTTCATGGCCGGACCTCAATAAAGAACCTCTGTGGAATGTCACAGCAGGGCTCTGTCCCTTCTTCAGCATTGGCCCAAGGGCACCAGGAGCTGAAATCACTAAGAGCTGAAATCCCGGCGAGGCCAGCTGTGCCTGTGTGCCCAAGGCTTGTGTCCTCTTCAGGATGCTTCCCAGGGTCTGCCCACCACAGCAGTGGTGTACCGAGAGGAGAAATCCTGCATTACAAACTGACCGAGGAAGGATTTGTGAGAAAATTCCATGGATTTACATTTCACAATTTTACATAAAATGTATCTATGCAAATGCACACGTGACTACACATATAGAGAGGAACAGTTTTAACTCTTTGGTGGTACAGGGAAAATTTTTCCAGTCTCCAGTAATCAGACAGTATCTTTCTACTTCTGCTTTTTAATGCATCTTTCCTTTTTCTCTGTAGTGCAGACCAACTTTTTCATAGGTTTTAGAGATGAGGATGATTTGTGCTGTATGCTTCTGAAAAATAAGTTGGCATTTTCAGAACATCCATAGGAGCATTATTGTTTATTTTCTGTTCCAAGCAGTATCTACCAAAAGGTGGAAAGACTGTTTTCTTGTTTTTTCTTCCTCCAAGCCTATTGGTTTTCTTCCCCAAAGAGAATAATGATTTGTTGTCAGTCTTGGTCTAGAAACATTACTGCTCAAACTCATGAAGGGAATCCACTCCATTCTCTCACCTGTTTTGTGATGAACTCTATAATTCCTTACCAGCATAACCAACAGGAATGTATTTTTCAATGTGCAGCTAGTACACCTCCCATAGAAAATGAGTTGTTTATAGGAAAGATTTTATTCTGAAGTCGGAAAAGACAAACAGGAACACCTGAGTAATACTTTGGAAGTGACACAATGTGACTGTCATCATAGAAAATAAATCATCAGAAATTCAAACATTTTGCTTTGTACAATTTACATGCAAATATACAATGAGGTAAACAGAGAGCATTATATTGCTATGAAGACTGTGATTTCCCTCAAATAATAGAAAAATCTGTCAGTTTAATAAAACAAAAAAGAGAGCTTTGGATGGCATCGGAAAAGTCTTTTTTATCACCTTCTCTTTATTCCTACTGGGTCATACATTACAAGCTTCTTTGATTTTTTTATTTCTCTAAAATTAAAACATCTAGTGCCTTTTCCCTCTCTGGTGACAGCATTTCATTTCCTTTGGGATGTGACTTTTTCTATTCTCATCTTTCCTGACACCTCTTCCTTCCAATCTAGATTTTGATAAATTATCAAAAGGAGAAATACAAAAACACTTACCTGGAGAAAAACTTGAGGAATACAATGAAGAGGCAGCTACTGCTGCTGACTTCAAGAAGATGAACATAAGCAGAACATTAATTACGCATAAAATGCACCTAAAATTAAACATTTCCCCCTTATGCTAAGAGGATTACCAAATCAAGATCTGAAACACCACAATGGTGGGAATTGGTACAAACTTGCTCCTCAGCTTGCACAGCTGGGATGATCTAGACAGCTAGCCAGAATTTACACATGGTTCATCTGCCTGGCTAAGCTCATATCCTTCCTGACTGGCTCTGTTTTGTTTCTCCAGAACAAAGCTTTTTTACTGTCAGATCTCATAAGTGTCTCAGCAGCTAACTCTTCTGTGAGTATCAATTCCTTCCTCCTTCTGTTATGTGGACTTTCAGGAAAATTCTTCTAGGGAAGAGACAAGGAATTAGAGAATTTAACCAGTTTTTTCCATGAGACCTTTTTCTGATAAGTGATTCCTTGAGTATACAGCGGGGAGACTTTTCATTTGATTCCTTTGTTTAAAAGGACAATGTGAAAGAAGGAACAGGTGGAATTATTTTTGTTTTCCCAGTCTACTCAAGTTTTCCATGAGGAAATATGAAACAAGACAAACAGGCCCATAGACACTGGGCTGTTCCTGAAATATGAGAGAAGTCGTTTCCCTGTTTCTCTGAAAATGTGTGCAAATCCTACCTTTCGTTTGCCCCCGTAAACTTCCCAGGTTAACCAGAAATAAGATCAGTAATTAAGTCTCTCATTTTTCTTTGCTGTTCAGAGAAAGAGAGGGAAGAAGCAGCTCTCAGCAGTAGAGCAGACATCAGCTTTAGATTTCTGATAAAAGTTTAGTGATAGAAATAGATGCCTACCATGGAACAAATGTATCACTTCATGCCTCTAAGTATGCCACAGGCCTGGTCCTGTGCCAGGCACCAGGACCCCTCCCTTCCTTGAACCAAATCTCAGAGAGAACCCTTTCTCCTCAGACAATCCAGAAGTAGTCATGGCAGAGTTAGAAACCATTTATTCTTTAGAATAGACTGAGGAAGGATAATTCTCATACTTCCCCTGTCAGTCAAATTTATTTCATTACTGTAGTAGCAGGACCATTCAAATGCATTTTAACCCATTAAGATAAGACATCAGTTTCCAGAAGAACACAAGTATTATTTTATTTTCTACTGACTGCCGACTGCTTTGCAAACTTGCAGGGAAAAGTTGCCATACCAAATGGAACTTTTCAGGTTTTGACTTAAACCTTCCCCCTATTCTCCTACTAAAAACAGGGCAATATTTCTTTCATAAATAAAGAAAACTTAAGTAATTGAAAGAAGAGATGTTTTTCACACCAAGGCTTCCTCGAGGCTGTCTTCTATATTTTGTGTGGCATGAAGAGCATTTCTCCTGTGTTTTCAAGTCACAATATTTTCCCTAAAAAATCTTTCAGTAAAAATTTACTTTTTGAAAAACAGTATTAGTTAAAGACTAAAGTAAGGCTAAAGAAACTTATAGCTAACCAAGAAAAATGGAGAACAGTGAGATCAACAGCAGGTAAGTGTAAAATGGCTACTTCAAACTTGTTCTTGTGTCCTCTAATTTTAATTACTCTCCCTCTTTTTCTCTTAAAAGAACTATTGTGGCAATTGCGAAATTCCAATGAAGTCTTAATGATGCAAACATTTGCTAATCTTTCTTCAGAAGAAGTAAATACATAAAGGAGTTATTTTAATATATGTGGTTTATCATATCAGCTAGTTTTCCCTCCCATCAAGATTTTATTACACAAAGTCAAGTCATAATGAAGTCAAAAACATTCACAAGTAAGGGAATGCTAGAATATGGATAGACTGCAAAGCAATAATTTAATCCCTCTGTGTGTGTCATTTTGGTAATTCTTCAGATATATAATTACACTGTACTTTATTCCATATTATTTTATGTAATTCTTGCAGAGGAAGGACTGTGCTTGGTTAAGGATCAGACAGTCCCATTCAGCTCAATTTTCGTGTGAAGGATCAGTTACTGCACAGTATTGAACCCCTGTTCTGAACACAGAATTGCTAGTTTTTTCATTAATTTTTCTACAAGGATCATCCCTATAACAGAAGTACATTTAATAAATTAAAATTTTTAACATCACTGTTTTTTGTGAGTAGTATATTAGGAAGGGCATATAGACAAGGGACAGAGACTATAAAATCAAGTAATTTACTATATTCACATCGCAAATGTAAGAGATACAAAAACTAACTTCCCAGATTGACTAGCATTTTCTAGCTTCATGTACTTAAAAAGCATTGATTTATGTTTTAGTTATCAATTCCTCCAAACTGGTCAGTCAGCAAATGAATAATACACAGCTAAAAATTGCTTTTGTGAATGGCTGAATGTCACAGACTCTTTGACAGTCCTGCAGACAAACATGAAGATCTTTGGATCAGTAATGAACTATTTAACTGGGAAGTCTTCTTTTACCATGCTTGCCACTGTAAGAGGCTGTTATGCACCTGACCTCCTCCTGAATTCTGAAATAAGCAAGAGCTATGAGACTGTGCCACTCAGGATTGCTCTACTCTCATTTGAGCTCTGGGAAAAATTGCTTTCCTGGTATCACTGGCTGGGAACAGGAGCTTGGGCTGAAGGGCAGCTAAAATCCTCTTTACACTCCAGGATACTTGTTAGGAATGGCAAAGTTGTTCCCAAAAAGTGAGACAATCTGAATTCATTTAAAACAAAATTTCAACTTCTTTTTTTGTTGTGTATCTACCATGATTCCAATATTGCCTGTGAGTAGTCCATACCCAACAAACTTGTCACAGTAAGTTTTCAAATCAAGGAAATAGCAGAGCAAGCAATTTCTCTGTTAAGGTCTGACTTTAGGTAAAAGGCCAGTATAAAACCAAGCAAGGGGAAAATGTCCTCTGGCTCAGAACTGACCTTTTATCCATTTCGTAATGCTTATTTGAAGGTGGAATAAAGACTAAGCTTGACACGAAATTCATATTGAAGTGATTCACACAGAGAAAAAGGGACATCAGACTCTGAGTTGCAGTAATTCAATTACAATATAATTTATTTAAAAGGTAAATTAAAATTTCTGAATATTTTCCTGTAAATTTCATTCTAATAGCAAATTTTATTAAATTAAATATTTGAAGTATTTTTACTTCTAAGTTGAACTGAAATATTTTTTCCTCAATTTGGAACTGAACTGAAGCAATAATTTTGAAGTATGTATTGAAACTTGCCAGTAAGCAAAAGATAAGATTATTTTCTCATTTTTTACTCATTCAGAACACATATTTAACTAAAAGATTATTTGCTCTATTAGGGATTTTTTCAACACATGGGTCATTTGCAGCTGCTAAGGACTTCAGAACTGAAACAAATAGCTGACCCTTCCTATGTCTTGTTTTCCTATCTTTATTTTGCAACATAAGTCAACACATGCAGCCCACACATGCTTTAGCATCATGACTCTGTAGTTCACTGCTCTGTTGATTGAAGCATGGACCTCTTTAGAAAATTAAATTTTGTGTCTGTCTGGTACCAGCACTTGCTGAGTAGTTACACAGCTCAACAGATCCAAAAAGGAGGGTGCTGTCCATATCCTTCAGGTTTATATCTCCACAGTAATCTCTCTGTTGCTGTAGTGCTGATCTTCTTCCCACGAGTTTACATCCCTGTGCATATTTATAGATGCTGATATATACCTCTCTATGTTATGTGCAGAATTAGTAGAAAGAGAGCAGAAAATATTTCTCATTAGTCCCATAACTTCAGCTGCACTGAGGAAATTCTTATTGCCAGGGAAGAAGCACTGCAGTCTCTTCCCACCTTCTTATCTGCATATGACAGTGCTAGGGTATTTGGATAGAAATTGAAATGACATGCTAGAAATGCAAATGATGTGTAAGCTCTTACATGGCCACAAAAATGTGAGATTAAATCCTTTCACCAGCTGTTCCACACTGTCAGATGACCCTTCCCATTATAAAATGTGATCTTTTTGAAATTTGTTGAAGTGGTGCTGGATGAACCAAATCAACTTCATCTGTAACAGCTAAAAATATGTTGGTATGGTTCTCTGATTTATACAGACCATTATTTTCAGCATTCCTTCTCCTATAGGAACTATCAAGGTAAAATTGAAAAACAACATCCTGTATTCATAAAAAAACAGAGTGCTTTTCTCCACTGAAAGTTAAAGGAAAGCTGAGCATGATAAACAAACAAAAAGCAGTGTATTATTTACATTGGAGAGAATTCTTAAAGAAATTGTATTTCAATGTATTTTACTAACATGTCCAATAGCAAGTTTACGAAAAGAGAAAAAGGCTCCTGGACAGTTACAGTTTTGCCATTCCTATGATGTTTCCCTTTTACTGCTTTAGTGATTGATATGGGGGAATGCACTCAGTCTGCAAATTTTTATTCATATGTTGATATGAGAGGAAAAGATAGACTATGACAGACAAATGGCTTCTTATTACAGGTCCTGAAGCACACAGAGTGCAGTCTTAGCTCCAGATGTGATGACATGAAATGACCTCCGTCTAGTTGCTCCTACTCACCTTTTTCAATATATATTTGAAGAACAGAGCAGGCATATTTAATATTACTCGGACTTTTACCAGGCAGGATACTCTTCTCACCTAGATTGGTTGATCACTTAATGTACTGGAGGCCCTCTGTAGCAATCACATCTATAAATGCACAGGAGTCTGAAGAAAATAATTATTCTGAGAGAACTAATGCAGAAGTGAAAGTCAAGAAAATTACTTCTGTTTTGCACTTTGAAATGAAAAATACTGATCTTTCAGAATCTTAGTCTGAAGGTAAAAAAATTGCGATATCCCATCAGATAAACAAAAATATATTCAATACAATGGGCAAGTGTATAATTTGAGGTAGAAAGAAGAGAATATAGCATATCCTTGGACTTCTGCTGAACTATTTAGAAAAAATATACATGGCACTAAATTTCAGAAGAACATTTGTTTTCATAAGTAATAAACCATGGCAGTATTAAGTTTATATTTTTTGCTTCAGTGTTTCAGTTTTGGTTTTTTTAAATGAATTTGTAGGAAATTCTTGCTTAGGTGTCTGACATTATTCTGCATATTTGTACAAACTATTTCATAGTTCACTTAACAGGAGAAATTTTTAAATCCATTAAAATCCATTAAACTGTGCTGAGTGTCAGATGTAGACTTTAAAGTGTTTGAAAAGTCTCTTGATTTAGAGATGGGATTTTCAATATTGTAAGTGAATTAAAAGCAAAAGCTTTTATTACCGTATTTTTAAAATTCTGTGTAAGTTTCTGCTCTTTATGAAACATGACATTAAAATTTCCCAACTTACAGAACTTACAGAACTTAACATACAGGTCCAAAGTGGCTTGCACGAAGTCAGTCACCATCTGATTATGAAATCTTACATCATGTTACAGGCAAAAGACAGAGAAACACATGGGTGAGCCTAAAAATACATTGTTAATTAAAAAAGAAATAAAACTAAGTCTAATAGACCCAAATTGTTAATTACTATAAACAAGCTTTGCTAGTACAACAGTTTTTGCCATCCCACTTAAAATGGGATGGCAAAAACCTCCTCACTGTCATACTGTTGACATCTTCCCTGATGTTAGTGCTCACCCCTTGGGTATTCCTCTGGGTGTTCAGGTGGACAGTTTTACTCTCCTTTGGGAGAAGAGAAGGATTACGAACTTTCACCCTCAGGGCTTCAATAAGAGGACTCTTATGCTCCTGAAGGGGATCTTTTCCTTGTCAGTTGTAGGTCTATTAAAGTTTATTTTTATGCCTTTCCTCTGAGCAGCCTATATCCCTGTCAGTATCTCACATCCCTGTGCCCTGGGGAGGTAAGAGCCACTCACTCGCAGGCAGCCAAGTCAGCCAGTGACACCTGGACCTGAAGTGGGACAAGGACAGCCCCACAGAGCCCAGATCTGCTCCTCCAAAGCACCCTGGTGCTGAAGGGCTTCTGTAAATAGTGTCAAAAATCACATTTACTTGGTTACACATCTAGGACAAGAATGAGGGAATGTCAGATTAACTTGGTCAAAGTTTCAAAATAAAAAGTGAAAAAAGGTTGTGCTTCAGAAGACACAACTTCTGGGAGACATTGTGGATGCAAAAAAATGATAACTGTTTTATAATTGTTCAGCTCCATAATTCAAATTCATGAGAATAAAAGCAAACTACTAAGCCTAGAAATAAAAGACACCATTTGGAAGTCAGAAATTCAATGAGCTATAAATTAATGGAAGCCAGGACAATGTCTGTATATTTGCACTCTGTGCTGCTGTTCTCTGACTCTTAACTAAGCATCTGCTGCAGACAGCATCTGTCAAAAACAAGGTTGTTGATGTGGCAAAACATGAATTTGACCCATACCATTCTGTTCAATCTTACAATCAAAAATTTAACATGTTCTGTAATAAAACTGCTATTATCATAATAAGCCTCATAAAATAATTCAAAATGTGTACAAAACATCGTCCTTATAGGCACTCTTCATGGCCCGTGCCTTTGCATGACTGGATTTACAGAATTCTGTAAAAGTAAAATATTTTTTCCCAATATGTGAGTGTCTACGCTAAGACAGTGGTCAAGAAACTAATGAGACAAAACCATTGGAAGTAATATGATGTTTAACTATGTTGTCTATAATGAGCTTAATAGAATAGAAGAATTCAGAGTAAAATGAATCACTCATCCTACTTACCCTAGCTTTCTCCATTAACTTTCTATTGACTAATGGAGAAGAACAACCAGGTCCATATACTTTAAATATTCCTGACAAAAAGCAAAACTTGTCTCAATTTACACCACTGGAATCAATAATATTATACTGTTGAGAAATCAGCACAAAAGAACAAGTCTTGGGACAAATATTTTAATGCTACTCTCAGCCCCCAAAAGGAAATTTATGTTAGATTAACTCTATTCCCATTACAGAATATGCAGCTTGTGTGCATATTAATTGGTCTATAACATTTCAGATTTATGAAGACTTCCACTTGTCCTAGACTTGAGAGAAAAAGGCAAGATAAAAGGATTGTGGTTTAATTAGGTTTCAATGTATTAATTCATCTGAGAGCTGTCTGATAATGACTCATACAGTGCAGGTCATGGTTCATTTTTGTTTCTATCTAGTCAAGAGGTTCTTATGAATTGCCTTTGTTCACCTGCCCACCATTTAACTAATCTCTTCATATGAGGGTCTGTCATCACAAGGCACTTCCAGAGAGCTAGTCTTTTTGCCTAACAGTCCAATAAGTTTTGTTGTTAGCAATTTCCCTAATAATATGGGGAAAAAAAAATATATATTCTGTTCCTAATCAGAAAGTATGCCCATTAGTCATGGGAAAATTAGGGTAACAGTTGTGTTATTTCGGTACAAAGAGATTTTGCCTTTATCCTGCAATTCATGCACCTTTTGGATTGTCAGCCCCTCCCCCCCACCCCCCCAACCAATTTAATTGCTTCCCATCTCAACATCTGCTGCGGCATTTCAGAGCACCTAAATCTGGGAGAATCATTTCTATCCCCCTTAAATCCCTTTGTCCTACAATGATTACAGGCATGTTCAGTGGTTTGCCCAAAGCAGGGAATGCACAAAATAGATACATACTAAACAAAATACAATTAATATTTGCTATCAGAGAGAAGTGCACAATTGGTGATAGTGTGCAAGCATTTTACAGCACTTAAACACCAAAAATATCATTTTCTAACACAGCTGAGACATAACTGCAAAGAGGCCAACAGAGGCTTGTGGCACAGTTACTCAAACAGGGTGAAGAAAAGACATGCAAGACATTAAATCTGCAGGCAGGAAAGATATCTTGGAAACCTAACACAATTCTGCAGAACAAGAAGGAAGGGTGTATGGTAGAATTAGAAAAATGTTGCAAAAGAAGTAGGAAAGATACCAGCACCCTATAATCAGAAAAGTCTGGTTTGGAAGGGACCTCGGGAGACCATCTGATCCAACTTCCTGTTGAAAGCAGAGCCTTAGATTAGTTTATCTGAGGATCTATCAAGCTAAGTGTTTCCAATTAGAAAGATGGCATTACATTTCTGGGCAACCACTGTTTAACTCTTCTCACAGTTAAGAGGGTTTTCAGAGATATTTTCCCCAAAAATGCTTGTGAATGTATCCTCTTGTCCTGTCACCCCATTTTGTGAAAGAAACACATCCATCTTCTCTATTTCATTTAAGTGCTGGAAGGATATGATAACTCCCACCACAGATACACTTCTCTGTTCTAGGCTGAACAAATCTAATTCCTTTGACCTTCCCTCATATTTAAAAATCTCCAACCCTCCCACTTTTTGATGTTGTCCTTAGTGGCTCCTGGACCACTTCCAATTTTTTAAAGCCTTTTACACTGTCGGGGCCACGCCAAAACCACAATGTCGCAGCTGTGGACAAAAATTTGCTTTCACTGCTGTAAGGCTGTATATTCAACTTCTTGTCCACCAGGATTCCCAGGTCTTTTTCTGCAGCTGCACCACAGCCACTCAGGCTCCTGCCTTTACTGCTGCTTGGGATTCTTCCACCTTAAACTCCTTGCAGCTCTTGCTGCCCTAATCTCCTAGTCTGCTTAGGTCTCTTTGAATGGTGGTGGCTCCTTCTAGGGCATCTATATTATGTCCCAGTTTGCTGTCATCCACACAGCTGACATAAGTGGGGTTCTTTCAACCCTGTCATCCAGATCCTCCATAAAGATATTAAATGTTATCAAACTTCAGAGGAACTTCACCCATTACTTCGTGCTAGTCCCTCAGAGATTCAATGGAACCAGAAGAATACAGAATAAGGGAACCTGAACAAGTATTGACTAAAAAATCAGAAGATCACAGCCTTTCTTCCGTAGGGCTTAGTATTTAGGCCAGTTCTGCTTAATACTTTTAGCAATGATCTGGATGGGGTTATCAAGGGGACCCTCTGTCAGTTTGCAGATGACATCTACTTGGGCAGGAGTGAAGGATAGAAAGGTTCTGTAGAGGAATGTGGACAGCCTGGATCAATGCCATGAGACCATTGGTATGTGGTTTAACAAGGCCGAGAGCTGGGTCCTGTAGCTGGGTCACAACAACTCCATCGGGAAAGTGGCTGGAAAGCTGCCAAGAAGAAAAGAATCTGATGTGCTGTTCAAAAGCTTACTGAACATGACCCAGTGGGTACCCAGGTGGACAAGGAGGCTACAGTAATCAGAATTACTGTGGCCAGAAGGACTAGGGCAGTAATTGTCCACTTGTCCTCAGCACTGGCGAGGCCTCACGTCAAACACTGGTGAAGGATCTGTAGCACAAGTCTTATGAGATGCAGTTGAGGGCGCTGGGGTTGTTTAGCCCAAAGAAAAGGAGGCTCAGGGGAGACCTTTTCACTCTCTATGACTACCTGAGAGGAGGCTGTAGTGAGGCAAGTATCAGTAACAAGTGTTTGGAGGAAATTGGGTCAAGATGCAGAAGGGTAGGTTTATATTAGATACTTGGAAAAAAGTCTTCACAGGGAGGATTGCCAAGCATTGGAAGAGGCTGCCTAGGAAAGTGGTTGTGCCACTATCCCTCAAGGCATTTTAAAGATGTGTAGACGTGGGATTTAGGGACATGGTTCAGCTGTGTATTTGCCCATGCTGCTTTAATGGTTGGACTCAGTGATCTTAGGCATCTCTTGCAACCTAAATGATTCTATGATTCTATGAATTTTCTTTTGGGGATAGGGCTGGCACAGAAATGATGAGAAAGAAATAAGGGCAAAAATAGAAGGAGGCCTATTTAAATTCTGACTTCTCTTATCAACAAATTCTCAAGCTTGATCTCCTTGACCTTGAGTAGTGAAAGGCCACAGCCATCCATTCTAACTATACTTCCAAAGTTCCGTGGCACTGTGTGTTGGCAAGTTTGGGTAAGTTTGTAGACCACAATTGTTTTGTAGATGTAGTGATAATGATTGCTAGCCACTTGGTAATGCACCCAATGCAGTAAAGGGTAGCCTTGAAGTCTGAAGCTATCTTAATTTATTGATCTTAATTATTTATCACTATTGTCACAGTGCTATCTAATTTTCTACCAGATATGCAGACCTATGTATTCAGTTGCAACAGTCGTCAAACACAACTGTGAAGTGTAGTTATATTGAGGAAGAACTAAAAAAGGCAGGCCTTTTTATCAGAATAATTTCCAATCAGATCAAGAAGGAATGTCATTTTCCTGTTTAATTGCAATAGGAATAGAAATGCTATATTATTCTTTGTAGACAGTGTTCTATACTCTCTCCAAGAAAATTTTTATATTACTCCCAGACAATTCACAACCATTCAACATCCTTTTGTCACAGATTTTTCTTGCCAATGAGAACCAAACTTAAATTCACTAAAGCTTGGTCTACCATGTCTGTTGACCCATTCCCTACAGGAAAGTTCTTTTTAGATCTTCATCTGTTTGGCCATGTAACACATTCTTTTAACTGTGCTTAGTCAGAAGTGTGTCCCCATTTAAGTATGGGTAAAATGCAAACCACAGTGCCTGTACATATGTTTGTCCATTTCTACAGTCCTATTCAAGTTCATGATCTTGGAGGAAAAAGCAACTAAGAATACATATGAATTTTAGTAAATATAAAATATTTTTTCAAAAAAATGAGCAGAGATTTCCCCTGATGCCAGGATGACTTTTTGCTTTTTCTTTTATACCCCTCTTGTATACCCTTTTATAAAGTTTTATGTATTCTTAGTGCTTTTAGCCTACATACTTGTAGCTTTCCAAGTCTGATAACTTAACTGAAACCCACTGTAGTATTATACCAGAAGACCAAACAATCTAGAAACCCCAGACACCAAAGTCCTCTCCAAAACATATTTTTATAAACAAAAATAAACCCATTCAAGGAAAAGGTTCCTCAGAACAGGAGGTTCACTTGAACCTCTCATTAGAGAATCTTTGATAGATATGCTAATCTGCAAAGCCTATAATTGTGTATATTTCAGTGTGTAGAAAACACAGTGCATGCATTTTCAAGACATTCCACTTAGACAAAATACTGTACCCAAAAATCTTTAAATAAATACTGAAGTAAAAACCCTTTTTCCCCATAAACCATGTCTTGGTTTTAATTTTAAAACCAAGAAAAGGCAACACCCCACATTTTATAAATTTGAATGCTAATGTCCACAGAAACTGCTGTTTGTAATGTTATTTTAGGGGATACTGGGGTTGTAATTAAACTGTGTGAACAAGGAAGACCCTACTCCACCAAGATTCCTTCAACAGTAAATGCATGCTTTGACTTTAATATCAGTTTTAACTTCCCTTCCCTTCCCTTCCCTTCCCTTCCCTTCCCTTCCCTTC
>VZRF01015221.1:224-30144 GCA_013396875.1 Vireo altiloquus | reverse complement strand
CCTTCCCTTCCCTTCCCGCACCTTCCCTTCCCTGTTTGAAAGTGTGAACTAGCAGTACCAGCAGTCACTGCAGATCACTAATTGGTGCTTCCTTTATCAGGCAAACACTAACATCTTCACCAGTTTCTCACACTGTCCTCCTTTTGCTTTTTCTCAGTGTTTTTAATTTTTAAATATCAGTTCTCATTCAATCATCACAAATTCCTGCATTCCAAGACAAAGGTTTCTCAGCAAAGCGGAATTTACAGAGAATCAGGAGTTCTGTGCTAATCATGGAAATATATTGCAAAATTTGTCTCAAAGTAATAAAGCAGACAGCAACCTTTCCATCAACTACTTTGAGAAAGCACAAAGAAGAGGTGAAATATCATGTTTATACTGAAGTGCTGTGAGATGGGAGCATGCATACATGGATGCATGCAGGATTTGAGGAGAAGCTGATGCACAGAAAGGTCATACTACAATATCCCACAACATGTACTTTTACCTAACTTTTCACTGCAAAACATAAATTATAGGAGCTTCTCTCCCAGCAGATTGAAGAGAAATGAACATAGAATTGATATGAATTATCTTTTGCCATACATTTATTTATCACAAGTTTTTAATTGTCTTGTGTCTCAATACTCTTATGTGCATGCATGAGAGTGGGCACATGCCTGTGCCTTGGTTAACTCTCAAAGTATCACTGCCCAAAGGCATTCTGTCATAAAAGCAGATATACAGTGCAGCCACAGGTTTGTGGCTGAGCCTATATACGGTACAGTAGGTGGTTAAGCAGTATGCATTCTCAAGATTTTGGTTAAAGGAAATGGAAAAGTCACTCAAGTCCTACCCCAAATAATACGAATGTGACCTGGAAAGCTTAAGGCAAATCTCATTCTCCAAACTACTTTTTCCTGAGGCCATCTGTCCCTATACTAGCAGACCTCTTCAGTTTCAGCATCAGGGTAGAGGAGGGTTAATGTCATTGCAAAAGGCTCTTGCTGTTTCCAAAAATCTGACTGTGCCTTAGGGCTCTGTATATATGAGAAAACATCTCACTTCTTTAGGATAACCTTCCCCAAAGGGAGAGTCAAATCCCTTTCTTACATATTTTAAACTAAATCAACCTGCAATATCTGGAACTACCTTGTTGAATAGCACCTTTATTCTAGTTTGTTCACTTGCCTTCTGGTTCTTCCAGGCATAAATAGAAAAATCATTGTGTTCTTAATAAACCCCTTGACCTGTGGTCACTCTTTTGCTTTTTGAGCCACAAACAGACTTCTGTTTAAAAGAAAAACTGTTTGCTTTATTTCTGTGGAAATTTTGTGTCTTCCTATTTCATTTTTCCTCTCCCAGCTTGTGAAATTGTCTTTTTTGAAATATTTTGCCACTGTTCCTTAATTTTACTCTGTTAAGGCAATGGTGCATTTTGACTACACCTTGAGATAATCACAGATAGGTTTCTGTACTATACTTTTTGCTGAATATTTTTCAAGTTTGTAGATACTTGGTGGATCATTGTTTTCCTTCTTTAGAGATTTGCTGTTCAAATGTACACACAGTTGGTTAAAACTGTAATAAAGTTTGCCCATTGAAGAAATAATTTTTTTAAAAAATAAAAAAAGAAATTGAAAAGCCCAATGGCCTTTATTTTTTCTACTGATAAGTCACAGATCCTTTGAGCTGTAAATCATCTTGCAGAAAGTGTTGTTTACTGAAGACTAACCTAATCAGTATGATACATGTACAATTGACTTGAGCCTGAAAATCTTACCTGATAAAACAATCCTAAAAAATTTCCAGAAGTATATAAGACATTCTCCTTTTCTTTCCCTTGTGTATCTTCCTTTTTGTTTGGCATAATTNAAAAAAAAAAAGGGGGAGAGAGAGTGAATATACTCTTTTAGAGTAAGGTACTCTCTTCTTCTTTCAATCTATTTTAAATATAGGGAAAAAAAAATACCTCCACAGTTCTCTGGCAGTAGCCATCAGATAATTTCTCTTTTGAGCAAGCAGGGATGGGTGTGCTAAAATTGCAAAGACCATCACGTGTCAAGAAAGAAAATAAATAAAGTTAGTCCTGAAATCTGATCCTATGATGCAAAATAGTACTACTAAGAAATATTTTCTTTACATTCACTCTCACTCTCCCAGTTGAATTTTATGGTGAATAGAAATATGGAAAAAAAGCAAAAGGTGCTTATGAATTAAACAGCCCACTGCCCTGACAGCTTTCTCAATTTTACTGCATGTTGAAATAAGTGATGGGAAAGAAAAGCATCTCAGAGAAGGTGGAGGCAAAAACCAGAAAAAAACAATATTAAATATGCCAAAAGAAGCAGTGTTCTAATGTAATAGAAAGGAAAATCGAGTATTAATCTTGCCGCATACCAAGAAGGAAAGGAGATCGGAAAACAACAAACCATTGCCAGCCTTTTTCCTAATGACCATTTAAGTAGTTTTTCAATTATTTTTAATCTTGCTTTTAATTAGAAATCCCTGCATTCATTGAGATACTGTAATTTGCAATTTTTTTGTTCTTGGATATAAACCTATAATCTATATCCAATAAGGAACATAAGGATGCCTAGTATGAATTCACATATCTCCAGGCAAATGTAGCATGAGACACCAGATATGGGAGAAGAAGCATAAAAGCTGCGATTCTCCTCCAAAAATGAAATCATAAGTTATATGATGACATACACCAGACTGATTTAGATATATCAAAGCCTGTAATGCAGCAGCCCACCTAGACTTTCTATAAGGGAATATAATTTGACTTAAATCGGAAAGAAAACTTGCAAGACAGCCCTGTCCAGGTTCTCCAAAGCCTTAAACCTGCTGTGCAGTTTACATGCTTTCCTCCCTGCTAACCACCAAGCGAGATATATGCTGCCATCTGCTTTTGATTTGCTTGACATGCCAAATCAGCAAGATGCTTGAACTGACAATATAAATGCTTAAGTCATTCCATTGATTTTAGCACTCAAGCTCAGATATAGGCTTGTTTCTAAGTACGTTGTTGAATCAGGACCTGAAAGTGCATTAAGGAACTCATAAACACCATTAGCCGTGAAAGGTATTATTAAATGCATCAATAAATTGTAAAAGATCAGATTCTTCCTTAATATCACACTACAGAGCAAAATATTTCTATAAACTTACTTGGCCTTCAGAAGAGATGGGCTGAAAGAAAATTATGTTAAACAGTAAAAAATTATATACAATTGAATTCACTCAGGGGAGCTGCCTTGTCAGACATGTATTCCTCAAGTAGAATAGGTGTAGTTTTATTGACACTAACAACTAAAATATTGCCCACTAATGTGGTTTCATTGCTCATGAACAATCCAATTTCTATTTACTCCTCGTGGAGGTTACAAGAGGTGCCTATTTACTGAAACCAGTTCAATAACTGAATGCAGAAATGTATATTTACACTTACTCAATGTAATCTATCATTTAGCTGCTTGTACTGCAGCAGACCCCTCCTATTGAAATATATTGCTTTTTGTCTATATAATTTTCTTCTGTCTCGCTTCATGTAGACTTTCTGCTACATTTCATTACCAGCCACGACCACCCCTCTAACTGCTTTTCTTTCCAACAGATTCTGTTTAAAACTAGGTAGACTCATTTTGGTCAAGACCTGCTGACAAATTCTGCTTTTGCTCCTCACTTTTTTAAGCATCTATAGACAAGAATGGCGAGGGGGAGGGGCTGAGAAGAAAGAGATAGCTAACACAATAAATAATATTATAGAAAGGACTTAATTGTTCTTTCTTCATTGTAATGTTTAGAGCAAGACTTTATATAAGTGAAACATTATTACATGAGCTCTTCTTTCCTGTGGGTCAGGATCCAGAAAGTATCAAATCAGAATCTCACCAAGCAGGTTTCAATCCTCCCTGGAATTCTTGACTGCCCACAGAAGGCAGGAGAAAATCAGGGTCATCAGGCTACAGTCACAGAAGAAATCACTTAAATCATATTCTGCACACACCTTGGGACTCTAGGAGACAAGGGGTAAAAGGGCTTTCCAGAAGAGTAGCCAAAGACTCACTAATCTAAGTGCTGACTACAGTGAAGGGTGTTACTAAGTGTGAACATACTACACCCCTAAAATTCCCTAGTCCTTTTTTTAAAAATAACACTGCAGCACGATCTTCAAGCCAGATTAAACTATCATCATCATGTATAACTAGAAGTTATACATTTAAGAAAAAGTATAGCATTAACCATTTCAACCAATCTGATAATTCTAAAACATTTTCATAGAGAACCATACACATATATAGTATTTTAAATGCATACATATATATATAATATTTTTCCCATGTGTTGTTCTTTTATTTTTAAAAGGGATTTATAATATTTTAAGCACATAGGTAGGGTATTCTCACAATTGCTGTTATTTTTTGTGGCTCAGTCACCTAATATTGTGAAATGAAAAGTCAAAGCAATCCAAACAGGCAACAAACAGGATAAGCAAATGAAATTTACTTCTGAAGCCATAATATAGATGTCTAAAATTCCACAGCTGAGTAAAACCAGAAATTGTTTTTAATCTTCATTTTATATGTTTGATCATTTCCTTTGCTGATTTTTATTATTCCGTTAAACTTTTGCCCTTTTTGTCGTCTCTAGTTTCAAGAACGATCAATGAATTTAAGAAAAGAATTTATATAGAAGTTAGATTTTGAGCACAACAAGTGGTATTTAGCTTGTACTTTTCCTGCATAATGGAACAAGTATTGCTACCTGTGGAGCTAGGCAAGTTTACAAGGGGAAAATTCACGTTTGCCTGGGAAGGGAAAGTGTCTAATTCCATAATCATATTTCATACACATTAATTAATTAAGTTAGCAAAATTATGATGTGATCAAAGAAGGCCTGGATATTTTACCATGTTGTCAGTGAAAAAGGAGAGAACTCAGAGAAATGTTGAACTCTGTCACATTTTTCTACGACTACTCATTGTTGATTTTTATCCAAAACAGGACTAACTTCCTCCTTTCTCAAATTGGTATAAATTAGGAAAAAATTCTCTTTAGTGGAGCTAATTGACATAGAATCCCTGAATGCCGTTGCTTTCCAGCTAAAATATCATTTTTTCATATTTCTAAATTAATTTTCAAAAAAAGATAATAAAACATGGTTAATAAATATAAAATGAAAATTTAGACTGCTTTTTATTTAAAATGCTTCTAGCTGATGATTGACATTTTTACCTTTTCAATAATTTTTTTGGTAAAATTATCAGATAGGTTCCAAATAAATGTGTGTTTTACTCCCACAAAATGCCATCACAGTCAGACTGCTTTTAACATATTACCATTTGATTTTCCTTTAGCTATTAAATTAACTAATTGTTTTCTTGTGCTATGGGTTTCTAGCTCCGAGTATGTGTTGATTAAAGATCAGCATACACAGTAGTTGATCATCTGCTTTGTAATTACATCTCTTAGGCTTCTTAGTTGGATGAACAGAGCCTGCTTCTAAACATTTTAAGGGCTTTTCATTCTTCCTCATTGGTATATAACTTTCAAGGTTTGAACTGACATCCAGAGACAGATGTGGTTTGTTTCTAGCAACAAAGAGCAGAGGAGTGGTTCTGGCAAGAATCAAACTCTACGGGCAAGAAAATTAGGCTCAACAACATAGTAAATATAGGGATTTACATCTCCAAGAGCAGTGTTACAGCATGTCTCACACTCCTTGCGGAGCTGTCTGATGAAAGCCAACAGTTTTAATGATAAAGTATTTTTATTTTTTTTACTAGCTGCATAATTTTGTGAATTTGCCAGTCCCCTTCAACATGGGATCTGCTTTTTTCCCCAGTCATCAGTGCATCAGCATGCATTTTTACTGTATCTACTGTCATGAGTACCAAAAAAAGCATAAACATTTAATATTTTTAACTTTCTAAAATTTTAATTATTCTTTAAGTGATTCCTGAGTGGATTTGCATATATTAGAAACAGGAGAGGCTGGAATATTTGTGAACAGTGTTGTTCATCCCGGTCTAATCTGTGCACTTACACCAGCTGGCACTCACTAGCCAAAGTTGTAAAGGGAAGAACAGCCATAACTTGCAACATTAACATACCATTATTCATTTTGCTTAACATCAACACCAGAGGATTTTCTTCCTCTCAGTGCAGGCTGTAATTTTGGGCTCTTTTGTTGCTTAAGGAGAATTCATGAGTTCAGATGCTTCATGATCTATTATTTGTAAGAATGCAAATAATGCAACTAATATCTAAAGCTGCAGGCAGTTCATCCAAAAGTGAATAGATCTACACAAGTAGCTTGGAATTCGATTGCTTTTCGAAAGAAATTTAAAGCAAAATCCGCTCTTATTGTCGCTGGAGGCACAAAATCCATATAGAAGGCCTTAATCAGACAGGGCACTCTACTTAACAGACTGAAATTCAGCAGTCAACTCCAGAAACATTTTAAAATAGGAATCAAGAGAAGTGTCAGACTCATTGATGGCTTCCAAAATGTCCATGACAATTTGCCAGATTTTGCTGATGTTCCATGAACTGCTGACTGAAATCAGTATAACTAGCAGGCAGAGAGCATTGCTATGATTATTCAGGAAATCCTATTTTTAAATTAGTAGGGACTGAAACTAAAAAATACATATTCAAGTTTCTAAGAAAAAGAAAACATATTTGGGGTGGAATTCATAACAAAATTGAAAAGTTTCAATTCACTCAAAAATACAGCAACTGCTTTTGTTACGATGGGATGAGGGCTAGCTGCCATCCAAAGAAGGGCAAGCTCATCTGAATGTCACTGTGGCCAACTCTCTTCTACAACTACAGGGACCCTATAAGTTATAATTCTAAAAATGTCGGGATTTAATTTGATGCAGTTTGCCCTACACAGGAAATCAACATGTGAGTGACCAGCTAATAGTACTCTTTTTCAGAAGGAAGATATAAATATTCCTATTCTCTCGACTGTAACTTGTTGGAACCCAGGGAAGGCAGAAAACTTCTCCTGACTCTCCAGGGACATATTTTGTCCCTAGAGCGCCCAAAAAGNAAGCTCATCTGAATGTCACTGTGGCCAACTCTCTTCTACAACTACAGGGACCCTATAAGTTATAATTCTAAAAATGTCGGGATTTAATTTGATGCAGTTTGCCCTACACAGGAAATCAACATGTGAGTGACCAGCTAATAGTACTCTTTTTCAGAAGGAAGATATAAATATTCCTATTCTCTCGACTGTAACTTGTTGGAACCCAGGGAAGGCAGAAAACTTCTCCTGACTCTCCAGGGACATATTTTGTCCCTAGAGCGCCCAAAAAGGGCTTAGCCTATGAACTAAGTCCGTGGAGCATTTACCCCTAACTTCTAACTAAGTGGAGCATTTACCCCCACTTCTGGATGAGCTGAAAGTACCAAAGAAATGAAGAGAGTAGTGCACCACAGAGAATGTGTTTGTAGTTTTATATATCAATATGGGGACAACATGGAGAATTCAGGGTGTCGGCTTCTCCTTCTTCTTCTTCTTCTTCTTCTTCTTCTTCTCCTTCATTTCATCTCTGACCTAAGTTCCTGTGATTTAGTAATTGGTGGAAAGAATCTAGTGTAGAAGAGAGACATGTTAATAAAATTGATAGATATTGGTTTTAAAGACAAAAAAAAAAATACATACAGTCTTTCTATTCAGCGATAAAAAGTATGTAAACTCTCTGTGACAAGCGGCCGCAGCCATTGTGCACCCGGAAGCAGCAGAGAGGTTGTGTTCCTGAACCTTTGATAAGATAAAATAAATCCTGAAGCAGCAGAAAGTTTTCCCGCTTCCTTTTTCCTGACATGAGAAACTGAGAAGAAAGAACACCAAGTACAGACAACAGTGTGGGGCCCCAGGGCCCAACAGTAACCCTAAAAGATAAATATACCTGAAAGTTACTCAGTGCATCCACATTATGATTAAAAAAAATCTAAATAAGACAAAACAAAAAGACATGAAGCCAACATAGTCATCTCTACAAGGTATTCAAAGGGTGATTTTTTTCAAATGTTGCCTCTCAACTTATGTATGAATTGCTTATGTTCATAAACGAATATCCTTTCTTCTTCTGGCATTTATGCATAACCTAAGACCATGAACATGAACTTCACACATACTTTGAGCCACTTCCTATAAATTGCATATAATGCTAAAAATTTAATAAAATGAGAACTTCTCTATTTTTCAGTCTTTTTCTTATCACTTGCTGTGTGCCAAACATATATCAATGAAATAAATATATCAAATACCATCAATTTCTGTTTAACAGCAACTACTGAGGCACTGCATAGGCTTCATGTACCTCCAGTAACTCTGGAATTCAAATTTGCAGTTTTACTACTCTGGGCTACTTACGAAGAATCAACAAAACAAATATAGTTACTAAAAGTTATTGAAAAGGTGGGTTTTTTTCTCCCAAGTGATCATGTCTCCCATGCAGTTGAGGCACCTCCTTTATCAACTAATGGTAAAGAATGTAATTATGCCCTAAGACAGTAGCCATTTTTTGAAAATTTTATAAATGTACTGTTCAAGTATTTTTAGAATTAGTCAACTTGTAGTGTCTCATGTGGCTGTCAGATGAAAGATATATGTCAACGTGACAAAAAACATCTCCATTAGGTGCAAAAATAAGATGGAAATGAATCAACTAGTAAAGTGCTGCATGAGTCTCTAGCTACCAGCTCATGGTAATCAGATAGCTTCCAAGGTGTAAAATTTGAAGAAAAAATTCACATAATTTTATTCCTCATATTGTAATTTCACTGAGTTAAATATGTTATATTTTATCTTATGATACTGTGATCTTGTTTGGGGCACTTAAAATCTGAGAAACTCACTGATTTTTATGGAGTACTATCAAAGGTGCACGGGCCTGACAGTGCCTCTCTGATATGGATGAACATTAGTTTTTACATTACAAATAAAATTCTGCAGGTACCAAGAGTTTCTCTACTTACTGGAACATTCAACTCCATTATGAGATTTTATCAGAATATTAAAAGAGCTATACTTTAAAGTTCTGAAATTATATTATTTTAAATCTGACATATGTAAGACATACTTTCAAATGCTAGAGGTGAGAAAACATAGTAAATCTTTTCCTTTCAAGGAGTGGGTCTTTGTCTAGTAAAGTCAGTAATACACATAAAGCCTAACCAAGAAAACAACAGAAGTTCAGAAACTAAAAGAAAATATCTTGTGGAAAAAGATTAGCCACCTTATCTAGAATGAAAATTACCTGTGGAAAAATAAAATATGAAGTTATACAGTTCTGTAACCACTTCATGAAAAAAGTCAAAGAATAGTAAATATTTTTATAATATCAAGGTATCCCACGACTTTTTAGTTTTATTCTGATAGTTTAATAAACACTGAAAGAAGATTGAAAGAAACTTTTTGAGTTCTTTATAAGACAAAAAAACCTTGCAGTATCTAGACTAAGCTACAATATAAGAAATATAAGTTATCTAAAACAGCTCTTATTTTGGATGAAGAAGAAAAATTTCCAATATAAATTTCTGGAGGAAATCAATGTATCAGAACCCTTGATAAAATGCGTCAATGGTCAAAACTCTTTATTACCAAGAATCTGCTTTTCATCAATAGTTAAAATTTTCCAAGTTATGCGCTATAATGTAGGGTGTAGACGGATTATTGTTAATGTACACTGATTGATTTCAACTGTATTGCATGAGTGAAACTGGCTTTATTAAAACATGGTAGGCTGGTTTTGTTTTTTTTTTTTATATTTTAGAAGCTATTTATTTTCTCCTTAGAATTAATTAATTGTGTTCTTTCTTTTCAGTTTACATTTCATCTGGATGTCAAATGCAAATTTTAATAATTTCCACTATGTTTTATATTGTATACAGTAAATATTACATATTTAATTCTAGAGATTCTTTTATTGGATTATACAATTTCATTTATAGATCTGTATGGAATCTTAATCTAAAGCATACATTTAAATTATCATGATTGGTGAGGAAATCTGAAAACATGTTAAAAGAAACTTTGTAGATAAAAAGACTTTGGTTTTGGTAACTTCCAGCACATCAGCCATTTCCTCCCCAGTTTGCTGTGTCAACCTCAGCCCCAATTCAGGTGATACCTGAGGCAGCCCTTATGTACTCAGTTTTTAGAACAGATAAGTAATGCACAGGCAGTGATTATTCCTGTTCCAAAATGGAATACGATGAATATCAATAATGAGAATCCAGTTAAGATGATTTAGTGATTCAGGATATTCTCTCCAGAATATTCTCTCATATAGTGCCATATTGTGATATTGTTTGAGAAGTGAGCTATTCAAGAGAGAGAGTTCACTTTTGTGATATCATGGGAAAGGAACCAGAAAACTTTTAATTAAAATTTAAAGCCCCATGGGTGCTGTGGAAAAATCTCATCAAACCATATGCCAACAGGCAGGACAGAGTGCAGTCTTCATGTGATCATTGGTGCTGGAGACAACAAAGGCTTAGCTCCTTCTCTCTAATTAGCTAAACTTTTCATTTTTAATTGATTACCTGGGAACTTTTAAAACAAAAAAAAACAAACAAACAAATAAAAAACAACAAAAAAAAACCAGCAAGCAAATTAAAAAATAAATTACTTACATGCTATGACTTACTGCTGTGACTAGCTGATAGTTTCATTTATTAGTTTAAACTTGGGGGGGACACCCTTTCATGTCTGCCTTTCCATCAGTACTGAAAAGGTGGAATTTTTGGACAAGGCTTGATGCATATTATATGCTTCTCTGTGTGACTGGCAAGGGAGGAACTTGGCTGCCTTTAACTCTGTTCTGTTTGGGCTTATTTTACTGCTTCAAACACTTAAAGAATAACTCAATCTTCAGATGTAATGATGCTTAGGTAATATAAGTACCCATGCTGGATAAACACAAAGAATGTCCACTGTACTAATGAAATCAGCAAGCTTCAGTAGTTTTCTGCTATATATAAGATTAAAACCTCCTCCTTGAGAAGTAACCTATGCAGAGTGTCCAATTATCTTTTGGCAATAGTGTATTACCTTTCAAAATTTCCTTTCACTGGCAATGCTACATAACCTGCTGCCTCACAGTTTTTGTGAGTTCTATTGTAGAAGCAATTCCCATCTAGATCAGGTCCTAAATTGTACTAAATAGAAAGCTATCATTTTTCCAGTGTATGAAATTGTCAATGTAAACACTATTTTGGCAGCAAGTTATCACAGAATTTCAAAACACTTTCCCTGCAATCCATGCTTAAATTTAAAGTGACTCACAATGTAAGTAATGCTTATTAGCTACATAGAAAAAAACAGCTACAGATTTTCTTACTGTATGAAATATAATACACTTGTGGGTTTGCAGATGGCCAATGAACATTTCTAAATAAATTTAATATGCCATACCAAGAAAGTTTGAAACCTGACCACCTAATGTCAGGGTTCTGAATTGACATTTACATATACAAGACACTAAATACATCCTCTTGTACCAAACTACAGAGCATATGGAACTTGAATTGAAATTAGTTGTAACAGCTGAGAACTTTGAAAAAAACAAACTTAAAATACCTTTTTCATTAAGTAGGCACAACATATATTGCAGTACACTTAAATATGTATGAATTTAACTCTAAACAAATTTACTTTTAAATTTTTTGCTAACATTTTCTAACAAAATTATGTGATTTGCATATTTAACATTCTTTAGATTAAGGTAAAAATCAGGAGATAACATTTACATTAAACTGTTTCTCAAATATTATTATTACTAATGGACTCATACATTATATTAGCCGGCAGTGATATTTTAAAGCTTAGTACAAACATCAACAAATTAAAGCCTTGCAATTGATGCACAGGGAATCAAATCTTTTGGGGCTTATATTCTTATGGAAATCATAGGATGAAACTGATGATTCATTGAAAAGAAAGGACATGAAAATCCCCAACAGATGGGTTATGTATATTTGGGTTTGTGAAAACTATTCCTCTGATTTAGTATTGAATCCCTGACTGAAGATGGTGACACATAACATTTGGATCAAGGGTAGATGCTGATTATTTAAATTATATTTACTGAGGACGACAAGTAATTTCTGAAAAACTTCACATAAATGCATATATACTATCCCTAGAGTATCCTCTTTGTACCTCCTCTACATGCATATGCTCATGCATATAATTTTTCCTAGCTTATATTCTTTTATGCCTATTTACATGAGGGTTAATTTTTCATAAAAAACAGCTGTATCCAGCTTTGTGAAATCTCGTCAGATGTACGAGGTGGCACACTTTTCCAGGCCTGGCCAGTTGCGAGGTGAAGTTCAGCTGAGGACGTGAGCTCAGTTGGATATGAAAGATCATGAGAGGGTAGCACAGGATACTGACAACTCACTCAAGGGCTAAGGGCAGAGTATGAAGAGCAAGGCAGAAGTGACAGTGACAGGACAAAGCCACAGCACTTCTTGGGGGCTGTGCAATTAAGCTGGAGAGGAAGTGCTGCCTAGGATTGCACTATTTAAGACAAAGTAGAGACTGGGATAATTTACATTTTTTCTCACACTGTAATTTGAATCCCACCTTGCAGAGGTTTGCTTCCAGTGATCCAATTAAACTGGTATGATCTTTGGTGTCCTGTGACACAGAAAAAAAGCAAGATATTCTGCCAGTTCTCTGTTGCATTTCTCTTATCTTTCTTATCTGTGTCTTCGATCACAATGTTTTTCAGACTGTAATACACCATATGGAAGATCGAAATTCATGGGATTCCTGACACCAGACTTATTCAGCATTTGTCAGGAATTACACCTTCATAGCATAACCTCTGCTTTGCTGTTAATTGAAACATTTTTCTCTGAAGGAGAAAGATTAGATGACTTGTAATATGGAGATAATGAAAGTGGATTTTCAGGACATTTTTACTGGGTTCCACAGAGAAGAAGCATAAACAGGGAGCTCAGGAATAGAAAAATAAGAAGTTGGGAATTGTGATGTAAGGGTCTGATTCTCTGCAGCAAGGTAATTAGCACCCACAGTGGACTTGAACGAGAGAAGCTCTGCAGCAGGGTGATTGGGGGGTGGTGGTTTGGGGGTACTATGAACTCTGAATTGGAAACTTAGCTCATGTACCACCATCAAAGACCTGTCTACGTAGATGCAGGTTCAAATAAGAGAATTTTAAGTAGAAAATTAGTATTGAGGGAGAAGTTATTTTCCACAACTCGATCTATATATGGGGCCAAATCCATCATGATGGGCTACATCCATCAGCACTGAGAGAGCAGGAAGATGTTTTATCAAGTGTGCTTTCTATCTTTGTGAGGTCATGGAGATGCGGACAGTGTCGCTAATGTTTGGAAAAAACAAATGTTCTAACATCAAAAATCCAGGAAACTACATGCAATTCAACCTCACTTTTGACCCTAAGAAAATCATGGGACAAATCCTCTGGCAGCATGTATCTGAGTACAAGGAGGACAATAGGGTACCCGAGAACAGTCAATAGGGATTTACCAAGCGTAAATGATGACTGACAATGATGCCTTCTGTGATGGTATCTGGGACTGATGACCCCAGTGATGCTGAAATGGGTTCAATTGCCAAGCAGGGGCAGCAAGAGCTAACAGTGCCCTCAAGGCCCTAACATATTCTTTCCTTCAGTTCTATGCACCAAGGTGAACTCCATTTGTGATTTACTTTCCCTTTGATTTCATTATAGCATTCCAATTTCTATTGCACATTTACTTCGTCTTTTTTGCCTTGTTTCTGATACACATGCCTAAACTTATAAAACCCTGTTTGTGTCAGCATCTGTAAATAATGAATCAAAATCAAAAGTCACCAATTAAATTTTAGTCCAAGAGGTAATAGAAGCTATGAAGTTCCATTTTGCTTCATTGCTATGAATGAAGAAAGAACATCTGTATTATATAGATCTTTTCACTGAGAAGGCTTGATGAAACTTTGAAGGACAGATATCTTTATAAATATTAATTCTCATTTCTTCGCACACCACTGCTAACTAAATCTGATTGACCTTAAATGGAAGAGGTTTTTAAGTTTGGTTTGTATCATGTTTTAACTACTCCTCTGTACATATTGATTCTAGCTGCCACTAATCTATTCTTCAGCTGAAGATGATGTGATGCTAGCTAAAAGGCAGTATTGTATTTTAAGTCAAGGCAAAGAATGCAACACAGAACCTAAACATTGTTTAAAAGGTAATTATGTCCTTTTGGTCAAAGCAAAAAAATCATGCTGGAACAGGGTGTATGTTGCGTGCACAGAAATACATTTTGCCAGCTGGAACACTGAAAATGTTTACAGCATGTTCACAATATGATTTATTGGAGTTTACAGCTCTGGGATGGGTACATTCTCTAAGGTACTAGATTGCCTGGAGCCTACACATTTCTCCATGTTCTTAAATCACTTTCAAACTACTCTTAAAGTATATTAGCTATACTTGCTAAGCCTCCTTGTTCTATGACAGCCAGAACCACAAGCGCAATCTGTGGAATCTATGTGAACAGATGGATGTTAAAAAAAATAAAAAGAAAAAAGAGAAAAGAAAGAAAGCTTGCCTATGTGAATTCACCCCAAATAAATGACCAATGACTTGTAGATATGACTTCCTTAAACAACAGGGGTGGGGAGCAATTATAAAGACCATTTTACAGCATTTACATAGTTTGCAGCATTTAAATTCTACAACATTTTAAAACTGTATTGAGGTCATGCCTACCAAGGAGGGGTTAAACACACATGACCTTGAAACTAGAGTTATTATTTGGGCAAAATGGTGCACTAGTGCAAACAGGAATTTCTGAAAATAAGCTTTTGAAATGTTTTTCTGATAAATACAATATCACAGTACTCTCTAGCACACTTTCTCCATAGATATGCTTGTATATTGCAACTAAGCTTTTCTTTAAAACTTTCTTCATAGATATGTTTGTATATTGCAGTTAAGCTTTTCTTTAGAAGTTAGAAACTGTTGTTTTCTGCCCATCCTTCAATGAAAAGTTTCTTCACTTACAGATTCATTTTCATGGCGCTTTTTACGCATCACCTTTTTTCAACACTCTCTTAAGAAAAGGATATTAGAAAAACATAATGTCCCCAAATCCATTCCAAGAATGCATGTGTGGGGGTCATCAGGAGGTCAATACCTCCCTACTCATAAAGTTAACTTCTCCATTTTTTTGATATCACATTAACACACAAAGTCTTTACTATGCTGTAGTCAGGTTGTTATAATATCTACATTTCTTTCAGTATCACTCCACACACAGGCATTGTAATATGACTCTGTACTTTATTCTCAGGATGCATAATAATCAGGTTTCTTACAGAAGAAAATCCATCAGAAACAGGCCCTTTGCACCGACACTAACACTGTTCACAAAGTAAGTGCACAAATTAGATGGAAACCTCCTTGTCACAAGTGACAAATGTCACACGAGACAAGGTAAGGAAAGAAATGCATGGCCCCTCAGACGATTCCAAGTTGAATAAAAAATATCATATAATTGTGATTTACTTGTACTAGCCTACACCAAACTTGTTCTAGTCCATCCTGCTGTACCAGCCTCTAAGAATTCATGGTTTATTATTATATTAATGTAACATTTTACCCTGCAGATGGGCTACAGAGCCATAAACTCATTAAACTGCATCAACCAGTTTTCCAAATCCTTCAAAGAAAACAAATTCTCCATATAAGAAGCAGTCATTCATTGAGTAGGTATGACTTGCATTCAATCTTTCTAGATTTATAATTGTAATATCACTGTACAGAATAAATGCTATCTAAGTGCATCACTTATCAAATAATCCAGACAGGTTTTTTTGACTGTTTTCTGCATGACGTCTCATTTCACTAACTTTTATGGCACATATAAATCTTCCCAGTGATCGTTTCCATGTTTGTTTCCAGATCATGGATTAAAAATATTAAATCGCACTAGTTTGGATCCTGTGGAGAATGTTTGAAATATACTCATTTGATTATTGCATACTTCAGCTAACATTTATNAGATTTATAATTGTAATATCACTGTACAGAATAAATGCTATCTAAGTGCATCACTTATCAAATAATCCAGACAGGTTTTTTTGACTGTTTTCTGCATGACGTCTCATTTCACTAACTTTTATGGCACATATAAATCTTCCCAGTGATCGTTTCCATGTTTGTTTCCAGATCATGGATTAAAAATATTAAATCGCACTAGTTTGGATCCTGTGGAGAATGTTTGAAATATACTCATTTGATTATACTTCAGCTAACATTTGCAGAGATTTGAGAATTTCCCAGGTCTTAATTATTTAGTAATGACCAATAAATTCTTTTGTCATTAGCATTCTCAAAAGATAACCTAGTTCCACCGCAAGAAAATGTCACATTCTGCTTTTTTTGTCGTAAGTGCGCCCCAGTCCTACATAAATCACTATGAACCTTACTATAATATTTATCATAGACACTTAGAAAGGTTTGCTTTGGAAGGGACCTTAAAGATCATTTGGTCCCAAACCCCCTGCTGTGAACAGGGACACTTTTCACTAGCAGGTTGCTTAAAACCCTACCCAACCTGGCCTTGAACACTTCCAGGGATGGGGCATACACAACTTCTCTGGGCAACCTGTTCCAGTGCCTTACCATCCTCATGGTAAAGAATTTTTCATAACATCTAATGAAAATCTACCCTTCTTTAGCTTGAAGCAATTGCCCCTTGTCCTCTCACTACATGCCCTGCTAGAATGTCCCTCCACACCTTTCTTGTAGGTTTCCTTCAGGTACTGGAAGGCTTCTAGAAGGTCTTCCTAGAGCCTTCTTGACCACATCGCACCACCCATTTTCATGAGAGAAGTGCTCCAGTTCCCTGATCATCCTTGTTACTCCCCTTTGGATTTGCTCCAGCAGGTCCATGCCCTTGAGTTGGGGGCCCCAGAGTTGAATACAGCATTCCAGGTGGGCTTNCCTTGTCCTCTCACTACATGCCCTGCTAGAATGTCCCTCCACACCTTTCTTGTAGGTTTTCTTCAGGTACTGGAAGGCTTCTAGAAGGTCTTCCTAGAGCCTTCTTGACCTCAGGCTGAACAATCCCACATCGCACATCCCATTTTCATGAGAGAAGTGCTCCAGTTCCCTGATCATCCTTGTTACTCCCCTTTGGATTTGCTCCAGCAGGTCCATGCCCTTGAGTTGGGGGCCCCAGAGTTGAATACAGCATTCCAGGTGGGCTTTCAGGAGGGCAGAGTAGAGGGGCAGAACCATCTCCCTCGACCTGCTGGCCATGTGTCTTTTATTGCATCCCAGGACAGAGTTTGCTTTCCTGGGTGCTAGCCCACGTTGAGGGCTCATGTCCAGGTTTTCGTCCACCAGAAACCCCAAGTCCACCTGGCCTTGCCTGCTCTCGATCTCTGCCCAACCTGTATTTGTGCTTGGTATTGCCCTGACCCTTACAGTTCTAAGTAATAAAATTGGACGCAGGAAGTAAAAGTGAAACAATTTTTAAAAATTTGTTAGAAATATGCTTTATCTTTCAGTTACCTAGGTATGTTGGCTCACAGCACTTAAATGTAATACCCTAGTACACAGTTACTTAGATCGCAGTTACCAATTATTCCAGAGCACATATAAATAATGAGAAATAATGAAAGACTTGATTCTCTAAATCTCTATTTGTAATTGTTTTTCAAGCTACTGTGATATAACCTCAGCTCCTCAGACAACTGGGAAGGAGAGAAGCAAACAAAGATACTGGTGATCTTTAAGAACTCAGATACCATGATGGCCTAGACATAGATTACTTGCATAGCTGAAGACTACTTTTTTATGGCAAAGTGGTAGAATAATGAGTGGTGTGTAAATAATAATAAGTGGAGTATAAAAATTTAAAAAGTAGTGAGTAAAAATAATGTAATAATTAACAGTGTGTAAAACTAAAATTTTTTTTGCCACTCATTGTTTCAGTATTATTGTGCATTACCAAGTGTAGACTACTACAAACTGTGAACACACATAAAGTAGTTGGGATTGCTATAACTAAGGTTCTGCACTTAGAACTGTGTCATAATTATGAATCTCTTCAGATATTTTTATTTAAGGTGAACAGATCATGTCAAAAATGTTATGATAACCAATTCAGTATTTAGCTATCCATATAGTGCTAAGAAATTTGAATACTTATTTCTTGTTTTTAGAAAAAAAATTCCTGATCTTGCAGAAGAAACATGCATTTTATATGACTATAATATATTGGTTCTTGTGTTTTAGTTCTTAAGGCAAGTGATTGTAGCATGAATAATATTTCAGATTCTAGTAATTCACATACATATTTACATATTCATCTGTCAGCTACAGTAAATCAGATAGGCTGATATTTTTCTCCAGGAGAGATTTGTTGTGAAATTCAACTTATGACCCTACAAGATACCAAGACTGATTAAATCTTCATACACTTCCCACATTCTGTTTTTCTCCAAAGGCATCCACCTTTTCTCTGAAGGCAGTATAGCCATGGGCTGGCATTATAGAGCAGAAGGAGAATGTTACCTTAGGAAACATGGATAATAGAATGAGAGTACCTGCTGTATACACATTTGTTTTGTATTTTTGTGTTTCAGTGCCAGGTGATACCTTTAGGCATAAAAATCAGAAGGAGCATAAGGGATTTCTGACCACTTTCTAGGCATTATCACTGAAACTCAAAGTACTTTCTTTGAAGAATGTGAACCCCTGGATTTAATTTTAGGAAAGAAGTAGCTAATAATTGATACAGCTGAAGCACACATAGCCATCTTAGCAACTTGATTTTTCACGTGTATATAGAACCATGGAATAATGAAGTCATTAAGGTTGGAAAAGACCAGGATCTTTAAGATCATCAGATCCAACCATCAACCTAGTACCACCACCACGTTCTCACTAAACCATGTCCTTATCTCCCATATCCAACTCCAGGGATGGTGACTCAACCACTTCCCAGGGCAACGTTCCAATGCTTCAAATCCTGTTCCAATGCTTGACACATTTTGCCACAAAGAAATTTTTTTTTTAATACCCAATCTAAATCTCCCTTTGCACAACGTGAAGTCGTTTTCTCTTGCCATTTGTTATCAAGGAGAAGAAACTGACGCTCACCTTATTACAATATTTTCTTTCAGGTAGTTTTTGAGAGTGATAAGGTTTGCCCTGAGCCTCCTTTTCCCCAGCTAAACAGCCCCAGATCGCTCAGCTGACTCTTACCAGCCTTGTACTCCAGACTCTTCACCAGCTTTCCTGCCCCTCTCTAGACACCCTGCACACTTTAATGTCTTCAAGTGAGAGACCCACAACTGGACACAGCATTTGAGGTGTAGCCTAAAAATAGGTCCTTTAGTTACAGGACAAGGAGTAAAGGTTTTAAACTAAAATAGGATTGATTCATACCAGATAAAAGGAAGATTTTTTTTTACAGTGAGAGTTTTGCAACCTTTGAACAGGTTGTCCAGAGAGGTTGTAGATGCCTCATCTACAGAATGACCAGAAATGGTCAAGGTCACGTTGGATGGGGCTTCATCAAGTTGAAGACACTTTCTCAAATCAGAAAGGTTGGGACTAGATGTTTGCATCTTCCTTTCAACACAAATCATACTATGACAATATGATTCTATGATTTGCGTGAACAGGTTGTCCAACACTTTGTTATTTAATTAAGTTTAGGTCTCTTTATAGTTATTTTATCTTTGAACTAAGAAAGGAAGAAAATCACTTTATTTGAACAAAGAAATATGCCTATTAAATACTATTCCAGGATGGCTTTATAAAATCCTTACATTTTAATCTTTTTGACAGCCTCTTAAAATAATCTGGTTATTGGTAGGGTATAATTATATCAGTCTTTCATCAGTTTTCACTAACACTGCTGCAGTTCACCAGAATTAAATGGATTATATGTGATCATTAAAAACTGCTAAATTTAATGTCATATTGGGAGGTAAATTACCTTAGTCATATTCTAAACCCTGAGATCTTTAGAAATTGTGCAACTATAAAACTATTCAAAGTATTCAAAGCATTGGTGACAGCTCTGTGTTTTCACCTGTAAATATTACTGGCTCATTTTAATTTGGTTTGTACCTCAAAACTGCCTGTGAACATTTCGAGACTCTTGCTCTTTGAAGTTATTTTAATGCTGCCTTACTAATCCCACTTATCTTTTTTTTTTTCCCTTTTTTTTTTCTTTTCCTCTCCTAGCTGCTTCTGGTTTATTTTGAACTTGATTCAATGAGAAAATTGAAAAGACATGTCATAGGGGAAGATTTTGCAGTCCTTCTCTTCAGTGTTTTTAGATAAAACACACTAATCTCTGTTAGCAAGAATGGTCTTCTCATTGCAGAAGATGTTGTCATCTGATTTCAGCAAGAAGCTGTATTTCTTTATGAAAGAGATGACATTTTCTATTCGCGCTTTACAACAAAAGTGGATCTTTGGCTGGGAAAAACATCTCAGCTTCTCTTGATTTTACACTTTTGTTAGATTAAAATTATCACAGTTATGGTCACGCTTCATGATTTTGCAAGCTTAAATTATTATGAACATAAACTTTGTCTTTTTGCAGACATTCTGTTACAAAATTATAATTAATTAGAACCTCTATGTGAATGTTGGTGCAAGTTCCACTAGCTTTGTAAAATCCTTTAACCTTCATATGGAATTTCAATTAGTAGAAAGAGTGGAAAAATATAAAACAGAAATCTAAAAACAGGTTTAAATTTAAATTCAAACAAGATACTGAGATATTATTGATTACATAAATAATATGTTATTTTTTGGAGGGAAACCTGCCAGCATTTTTTAGGCTAGCATTCTAAAAGCTTCTCTATATTAACTGCATTTTTTTCTTAGACTTTCATTCTTGTATCATTAAGATTCAGAATCACAATTTAACCCTATGAATTGGATGATAATATCATATCTCAGTTCTTTGCTGATAGGAACCATTTTCCTTTTACATTTGGCTTTCTTTCTTTCTAATTTACTAATAAAGAAGTATTCTTTCCTTAAATTAAGTGGGAGAGACATTTATACTAATAGGGTGTATAATATGTGAAAAACACTTGATACATTATTCTAATATCCTGATACTAGAAAAATTGAACAATTTTGGATTAGTTCTTTACTCATTGGATCTTAATGTTAGCAGGGCTTTCAGGCTGTTTTCCAATAGTCTCTCATGCACACACTGAAAAAATGCCTTTGATGAAGTGTAATGAATTCTCAACTGGATATTAAATAACTTCAGTGACTTTAATTATTGATTTTAGAGCACGTGATTGAATGTAATATACTGAGTTAGTCAGCTAATTGATATTAGCTGGAAATGCTGAAATAAATGATGAAATACTGTGTAGTAATAAAAAAGGATGCGGATTTAATGTTTTTGAAAAAAGAAGGGGAAAATTGTTTGCTAATTACAAGCTAAACAAGATGTAAAATAATTTTTTTGAAGTATTTCTCCATTACACTATATATTTAATTACTTTTAATATAAATGAAACCTGCATTTTAGTTTAAAGACCAAACTGAGAGGGTCGTGTCCCTCTGTGATTTTGAACTGTGGTGAAAAAATGAAAAGGACATGGAGGTACTGAAAGAGTATTTGGACAAACCTAGGAAGACTGTCTGGTAGTGGAAGTTTGTATTTTCTTCTCATGCAGTTATTTGGTGAGAAGTTTAAAGTCTTTTACTTTAACATCCTGCATGAGATTACAGTCAATGCTATTTGTAAGGTCTTGTTTCAAAGCTGTATAGAAAGAGAACAAACCTTTCTTTTGGGGTAAATAAACCTTTCTTTTGGGGTAAAGGGGGATAAAAAAATATTCAGAAATGGAAGTATTCCTGATTATATGGAGTCTAAATGTCATCACTCATAAACCACACCTAGTTTTTAGAACAAGGTAAGTGCATGCATGGGAAAGCATCTAGAGACTCACAGTGATGTCACGTGACTTCAATTTAAATTACATCATCTTGTGAACCATTGCAAGGATTTCTTTTAATAATATGATATTGATTATAATCTGTAAAATACACTGTGGTTACTTCCAGTCGCTATTTATTTAATATACAATTTGTTTACAATTTATAGCCTTTATGCTTTAGTCCCAGAGAGAATTTTTAGTTTGAACCAATCTGTTTCCCATAGAAATTGTTAATCCTTAAAACTGGACATGGGTACTGTTAACAGCCCTCCAAAATCCTTAACATTAACCGAGGGACAGAGATTTGGAACAGGTCTCTCTTCAGCAGGCTCAGCACCAGTATGAAAGCTGTGGCTGTAGCTTAAAACTAGGCTCTTTCAGAACACATTTCTCCCTGGGCAAGCCCTACTGCTGAAAATTTACCTTGTATTCTTTCATATTCATCTGGGATAAAAAGGATTTCTCAACCTTGCCAATGTTTTTCTTCAATTTTGCAAGTGGTTAAGTGACTTCTCAGGTTGCAAACTCCCTGTAATAGTTAAAATAATATATACATGGCGAATAGAAATTTAGAAATTCAGGCAGATAGAAATTTCTAGCAGTGCATCAGACAGCAGTTCTCCAGAGGAGTTTAATAAACACATCTCCCCTGATTGTTGGACACTTCTACAATACTCAACAGGAAGGAGTAGCAGTACTCTTCAAAAAGTACACAGTTACTATTTGTGAAAATTCCAGTGTACACAACATAATTTCAAATCACTTTTCCTCCAACTTTTTGCCTACAGATTTGCTAGGAATCACCATCTCTTTCTGCATAGTCTCTGAACTTCAGAAATCATCAGCAATCAATGTTAGCGTGGCAATTAATTGATTTGTGTGAGATCAAAATCAGTGGGTGACAAACAGCTGTTGCTTGTAGGTGGAATCATACTATAGATTCTATTCTAGCAAAATCTACAAACTTTTACTGTATCTCCACATGGAATTGCACTGTCATTTCAGAGAGCTGACTCGGAACATTAGATGCCAAGGCTATGACCCATGAAAACATCCCTTCATGAGCAGACCATCAGTGACCTGTTAATGATATAACTGTCCATGCCAATGTCAAAACTGAACATTAGAGAAGGAATTTTATCTTTGTGCTTGATTTTTTATCTTTTGTTGAAGGTTTGCTGAGGTTCAGAAATGCTCATACTTTCAATTTTTCTGCATGATTTGAGCTGTGTGTTCATAGACAAAAACTCTACGGGTCTGACACTTATTTATGCAGTTACTTCAAAATTGTTTAACGATGCTGAGTGGAACTACTGGCAATAAGGACTTGTTTATTTATTCATAACAATTATTCTCATGCTTTGAAATTGGGTATATTGCACTTTTCTCTGATAGCTTGCTGTTTACTCTAGCAAATGTCTGGTTTTTTTCTTCTATTTTGAAAATGTACTAAAATGTTTTCTGAAATTAATATCTTATTAGAACCTTGGCAGGTAAAAAACGTGAGGTGTTGCTACAGTTCTGCTCTAATAGCATAATGCAAATTATTGCAAAAGGTAAAAAAAAAAATGGTCAGTTTAATCCACCAGTATTTGGCAGATTTTGAAATGTCCTAATTATCTTGCCCATATGTTTAAATGTTCCTTGGCTTTAGGCCAGAACAAAATACATTGCAGCTGAAATATTGCTAAGTAGAATGAACATTCTTCATAGAAAACTTGAGCCAATGACAGTGAAAATTTAAATTCCATCTCTGCCAACTGATAGCCCATCAAAATTACTTAGGGGCAGAGTCTGTCTATGTCTGTGTGGAACTGAAGCATATATAGAAATGAACAAACAAATAAACAAACAAAGAAATAAAAAGGCTTGAGTTTTCCTTACTACTTAAGAAATCAATATTAAGACTAGAAAGTTTGACTGCTCTTAAGATGTGGAATACTCTTATGCTACTAATTGTACTTATATTTCTCCATAGCTATAGGTAAATCAAAACAGGAAAATGCAAGTAAACACCAATTTGACTTTTGTTATATAAAGGAAGGAAATTTGCTGTATTCTCTGTGTGCAGAAGCATAAAGACATATATTAACATATGAATGTTCAGGAATATTTATAAGCAGAACATTGTTTAACCGAACATATAAAAAAATAATTACTACTCAGTTATGAAATCTAATGTTCTATATTTGTATGAAATATTTTTTGCAGGTATTTATTTCATACTTGTGCTTTGTTATTACAATGTAAATCAATTTTATTGAAATACAAAAAGATTTTTTAGGAAACAACATTAAGTGTTGTTTCTTTTGTTTGAAATGGTACGAGCTAGACCTCATGTGGATTAAGATTTTTTAGATTGTGTCACTGTTGCACTTTTTCCTCCAGCAATGCCCATTACTGCAAGAACGAGACTTTTCATTCAAAAAAACACTGTGTAAAAATTGAACAGCATAGTGCTACTTTGACCTTTTCGGTGTTCTTTTTTTTAATGGCTGCTCATGTACCCTGCTACCATGGCTATTACCACCTCTGAGGATAAAAGAGAAGATGGCCAACAAATCAAAACACGTTACATCTAAAAATATAGAGTGCATATGAAGGTTTTATGTAGTATTCCTCTTCTAAATCTTCTTTTTAAAGAAACTGGAAAATTGAACAAACACTAAAAAGGCTGTTCAGGTTTTTCTTAGCTTCTTGCAAATAATTTGAAAATTAAGACATACATTCTTGCTATGAACATATTCATTAAAATGAAAATATTAACACAATGCATTTGAAGAAGAAATGTGTACAGAGAAGATGCAAAAAATTAAACACTGGAGATTACAAAACATAAAATGACAAAGTGAATCTCAAAAGCTTGAGGTCATGACTGAAATCGCATGGTCCTTCTGTTGGCTAGAAATACAATTAAATAACATAGTATTTATGGCGTTATGTTACTATAATGTAAGTAAGAATATTTCATTGCTATGTATTGTATTTTTAAGGTCCTTTAGTTTTGACTTTTAAAAAATTAATTAATTATTAATAGAAAAGACATGATTTTTGAGAATGAGTTGCATTTCACATTAAGGCAGAAATTCAAAATAAATCAGATTAACTATATTTTGAAAGTGCCGCTTTTATTCATTGACTGATGAAATATTTCATATTGTTAGCTTAGATATAGATTTCAACATCTCTGGCATTAAATGTGGGCCTGAAACGCTAGGTAGGATGAATCCTAATTTTTTAATGTCAAAGTTTAGAAAATTAGAGCATAGTTCATCAAGCCTAGTTGTATTTTCATTCATACACCTTGCTATAAAAAAAGTTTGGTTTGATTTCCCCATGTCTTTCCCTTGAGGTGTACTACAGAACCTCACTCCTCTAACAAATATGAGACATTCTTCTTGTGTCCTGGATATATTGTTTTCTTGAGTGAATTTTCCAATAATTTTTTTTAGCAGTACCATCTTTTCTCAAATTAAATATCGACACATGAAAAGTGTTTTTTCAGGTCAGCAATCTTTGCTCTTTCTGATTCCAACAATTGAACATACTCTGAAAAGTCTTTGCTTTGTACCTCAGGTACAATTTGAAAAAGCTTCTCAACAATATTTATGTCTTAGGACATTAACTATATAATTTTTTCTGTCAATGTAGGTTCTTCTCAATGTTCTTTTATCTACACTGTTCGAGCAAGTACTACTGTCACTTTTCCAAATAGTCTGAAATTTTAAATTCACCATGTTTCACACAAGTTTCTCTCAAAACCTTTTCTGATTTTGCAACATCCCAGGCAGCTGGCACTTCTGATAAATCACACCATCCATGGATGAGTGAAGAGATTTTCCTGAGTGGAGCACTCACAAATGTACCTGAGAAGAAAATCTGACTCAAATAATTCTATTGTCTGTAACATAAGAGTATTTCCTATTCAATGAAAATTCCATAATTAGATGCCTTTGATCATCATATCACTGCCAGACATCTCAACTTAAATTCTGTCAGCTGTGATGAATGTCTGTCATGGAGCAAAGACTCCAATAAGATACCAGGTGGTTTAGGGCTTTTATGATATATCTAGCAAAATTTTAACTGTTGAGTGTAGAAGTTTGTTTTCTATGAAGTTCACTACTGGAAGTTGTAAAGATTCTCGTTTTGAGCACCATGAAATGAACTGGAATTGTTAAACTTTCAGGGAAAAAAAAAAATCTGAGCCTATCTACTTCTCTTGAAGTGGAATTGTAATTTAGCCCTAACTGCCATTTTTAAACACTGGAGTCACATGAACTTTACACATCAAAGGCTCTTAAGGACATCTGCAATATTTACTTTGTACAAAGACCATGTTTGCTCATGGGAATTTAAATTTCTGTTTGTTAAATGCATTGATCTGCCTTTAGATCTATCGCAAAATCAATCCATGATTTATCATTTTTCAAGTGTTTCTGGCAGCATTACTTAAGTCCTGTGATAATTTGGAAAGAAACAGTTGAAATTAAAGTATCAAGAAATTATAAAAGATTATACCTGTTGTCCTAAAAACTTCACTTGGAATCAGGGATAACACTGGAAAAATATAGTCTTTATGAGAAATATTTCAAGTGTTATATGCACGAGATGCATATACATGTATTACTGTATCTATCAAAGAGCTAAAAATACATTGCAGTTGAGAAAAACATCCCCTTAGAAAACTGCTTCATATGTACGGGGCAAAAAAAAGTAATAAGTTTATTCTGAAAGAAGGCCAAGAGGTATTTAAAATAAAATAAAATTTTAAAAATTAAAATAAGATAGCATGAAGTATGGTAAAATATAACACAATACAATAGTGTTCTCAGCTATATCAACTTTCAGTTATATATGAATTTTACTTTCAGTTTTTACAACGTGATGAAATTTCAAAAAACTTTTAAGTGCTTATTAGTCTGCTGAAGAACTATAATTGGTTAATGACTGCAGTAGCCTCAAACAGACAGAAAGTTGTCTGCTATAATTACAAAATTTGGAGAAGATAAAATGAAAAAATTATAATAAAATTCAGCCAGAAAACAATGCTTAAATTTGGCCTTCACTTTAAAGTAAGTATACAGGAAAAAAAATATAATGTAGCAAAATACAGTATTAAAAAGGTATTCTAAAACTATGTTATCCATGACTTGCTTAGCTTGCATCCAGACTGGACTGCTGCACTTTTAATGGAATATAAGGTCCGTTAACTTTTTTATTCATTAACAAGTAGAAATTCAGATTTCTTTTTTCTCTCCTTTCTCGTATTTTAATGTAACACAGATCAAAGCTCTCTTAAAAGCTCAGTATAGTCCCCTGAAAAGAAAGGCAAAATGACCCATCTGCCCGAGTCCCTGCTTTCCTTCTGAAATTCATTGGCAATTACTCATATCAGAGGTTCTTTGTGTCAGGCTGCAGACTGCAGTTTGATTTTTGAAATTTACCTCACTACAGTACTTTATCAAAGTCACTCACAGATGGTGCAGTAATGCTTTTATACTCCAGTAGTGTAAACTTGGAGGCAAAATTGGCCTTTAAGAAAAGCCATGGACTTACATTTGAAACTTACTAGAACTGAAATTCATTGCCAGCTCCATTTAGTTCTTTAAATCAGGCCCGTAATTAAGGTCAAAGTCATGTCAACACGTATTTTCAGGGACCACCAGTTATTTCCCACCTTGAGAGCCAGTGGTTACAATATAGATTTCTTCTATTCAGAATTACTGCATTAGAGGTGGTTATATATCTATTGACTTTATGTTTAAATGAAAGAACTGAAGGTTATTACATTTATTAAAGTGCAGTGAAAGAAATAGAGGCAGTTGGACTGAACTTTTAGAGAACTTACACCTATGCTATTTCATCGTCATTTACAAAATATACCCTTAGAATGTAAAGTGACTCTGGGCTGGATTGTAGCTGTTATTAACAGTCTTCACAAATTACACTCAAGAACTAAATAGGAGGGACATTTTTCTCTTACATGTTCTTTATACTTAGCTTTGTTCTTTACATTTGTTCTTTATATATCTAGAAACAAAATAATGTTTTAGATTGCTCAGGACCACAGAATAGGGGTTGCCCATGTCCAGTGTTCTATGAAGCTGGAGAAATAAACTCAAGCTATTAAGTTTGATCAAACACTGAAGCTTTAATTCCTTCTTTAAAATAATTTAGATAAATATTTTACCTAATAAGGAATTAAAAATATCTTTCAGACAAAATAGTTTTTTGAATAACCAAATGCTGAACGACACCCAATTTTTCAGCATTTGAAATTATGGTTCATGTTGTGCCTACTAACTCTAAAAGCTCGGCGAATGTGTTACAGATAGCAGTGTAGTTAGCTAACATATATTAAAATGACAGCATAAGTTTGCCTGTGATCACTGTAATTGAGATTACTCTGAATGCTTTATTTCCTAGGCTGGATATTAGCCTGCTTTGTCTTTCGCAATTACAATTCAAGAATGACAAGCTTAGGTATGACAGTAAAACCAAGAGATTTATTTTATTTTATTACATTTTTACGCAGGTCTGAAAAGAAATAGTGGAAACTTGGTCTATTTCTTGATGTATGATGTGTAAAGATAATCAATTTAGAATAGGGAAATAATTGAATGTATTTCACTCACTTTTTTTCTGGAATTGTGTGTTAAAAAAAGTTATACATAGCTATTTATTATGCAGCAGGTAAGTGATTATGTCTGGGCATTTTCTTCTGCGCACTCAAGGGGAAAATACATAAACTGAATTTCAGGATATCTCCATGATTTCTTTAATAGGATTTCTTTGGTAGTAAATTTCAATCAACTTGCCAGATCTTCATATATGCTTACAAGAATAAACATATTCTTTATGGTTTTCCACTGTTAGATACACTTGGTAACTAATTTTTAATTTGATTGTGGTCTCGCATAAGTGGGGTTAAGTTAATGATATTGCACCAAAATAAGCCATCAAAGGATGGCATGTTTGATGACATCTGCCTCCTTTTCTGCATAAAAGAATGTATGCTATCAAGTAGATTGCAGTATTATTGCTAACATCCAATTTAGAAATTATGCTTTTTATCATTCATACACCATAAACCTTGTGATAAACCCAGACGAAGCGACTTTCAGAACTGTATTACTTTTAATATGCAGAGGGAAGAGAGAGCTTGAAAATGATATGTGAAATCAAAGTTAGACCTTAACATAATCAGAAATCTTTCCTTTGCCTTCCTTCCCTGTGCCACTTCACATATGTCTTCAGTACACACTTGATTGTAAGGGACAGGTTTAGGACAGAAATTATTATTTTTTAAATATTAATTTTTAGTGTTCAGCAACGATAGGAGTACAACAGAGAGGGTATTTTTACCTACAGTCCTGGGTGATTTACTTCCTGTCACAAATGCGCTTTATCAACCTAGCAAAAAAATCTAGTGATTCTTGAATTCCATGTTTTTAAGTTTCTATTACCCTAGAATGGCAGAAAGGTTGACACTGGGAGGGACCCCTGGAGGCTATCTGATCCAACCTCTAACACTTCTGGTTATAACACTTCAGCAATAATATACATATTAATCCGGGCTTAGGTTCAGCATCAAATGTCTATTTTCCCACATAAATTAAGATTACTTTACCTTTTAATCTATAGCCTCAAAGAGCTCAGATTAACTTCTGCATAACAATAGTTTAAATTCTTCAAACTTCCCACTGCTTTGGAAAAAAATAATTATTTTATGCTTTTTATTAATTTCAATTACTAATTTATTAATCCATAATTAAAATTAATAAATTATCAGTAGAATCTAATGAAAAATGATACATCATCTTCAGGATTTTAAAAATAGGTCTGAGAATTTAAATATTCTATAACTCTATGTAATACTATGGAATGGTTTTAAAAGTCTGTTCTGTTCCATTAAATCGTGTGTATA
>VZRF01015212.1:0-39538 GCA_013396875.1 Vireo altiloquus | reverse complement strand
TGCTGTGATCTTTCTATGATCCAGCAAAGAGCACCATAGTAAAGATCTTTTATTCATGCAAAGGCAAAAGCAAAAAGAGATCTCTCTCTTAAAAGAACTGATATATAGTATTGTGAGAAACAGTGCAAGGTACAGTTTCTATTGAAAGGAACACTCCTTTCAAAATATCTTTTCAAAACATCAGTAACAACAGCAGGTGCAAATTATTCTCTAAAAATGCTTCTCTCTTTTTGCCTGGGAGAATTCTCTTTCTCACAGGCTCTTTCTCTGACCTTGGTGCTGTAAGAATCTCTCAGAGACACAGAAATGCCTGAAAAATCTTTCATGAAGAGAAATTTCCATAATGGCATATCTCATTTATTGCTGAGGAGTGATTGATAAAGGAGGCTGATTGATTGATTGATGAGTGATTGATAAAGCAGGCTGCCTTACCAAAGGAATCACATCCAGCAGGAACACCAGCAGGGTGCAGAGCTCTGAAATGCTAGGAGGAGTGCTCACACTTTCCAGAGGATATCTCATCTCCGTGGATTTGTTTCTGCAGTGAAAAGACATATTTAAGGGCTTTTTAGTTTTTCATGGCAGAATTCTGGTTAAAAACAAAAAGCTGCATTAAAATCAGCACAAAATACTCAACAGCTTTGAGGCAAAGAGCTTCTAACACAGCAGGAGAAAATAGTCTGTCAAAGCAACCTAAACTCTGTGTGGGAGGATGAAGAGCTGCTAATTTTCACTACTTGAAGCAGAATCTTCTTTCTTAGAGTTAGAAAATGAGAAAAAGAGAGATATCATAGAATCAGAGGGTTGGAAGGAGCCTTAAAGACCATTTAGTATCTTTATTTTTCTTCAGGAAAGGCCTCTCCACCTCCTTTCCCAACCCTTTTTCCTTCTTCTGTTGATTTGAAAGGAATTTCTTCAACAGAAGAAATTCCTTTCAAATCAACAGAAGAAGGAAAAAGGTTGAAATTTCCATCTAATTGTTTACCAGGTTGAAATTTCCATCTAATTGTTTACCTGATTGCATTCCTGAATTATTTGTGGACACAACTTACAGATCTGGTTGGTTCTACCATGTGGGATGTGCCTTAAAAGCTTCAGTAAATATTATTATCCTTAACAGACAGCTCTGAAGTGGCATTTTTGAGAGCACAACATAAACACCTGAAACAATCTTCAAAGCATTTGGTCAGGTAATCCCAGAGGAAATCAGTGCTTAAGGATGTGATCAACAAATTCACTGTTTTGACAATTTCTGAAGCATTTTTGTTCTCTTTGATTGCACTGGAAGGGAAAGAAAAAAGAAAAGAAAAGCAGATGTCAGTGAGGATTCACATCCCAGGAGTTGCTGCACTCTAAAATCTCTTTTCCCCCTTTCTCTACAACCTAAAAAACCATGGATTATTTTGAATTAAAGATGAAATCACTGTGGAATAGCTGGAGCATCCTGCAGGAGATGGAAATCACAAGGCTGAGCTCTGTCAGCAGCTCTCTGTGGTTACTCCACACCCATCACATGCAGGGAACTGAATTTTTTCTCTGCTAATCCAAGAAAAATCTACTCTGTGTGGGGAAAAAGGGAAGCCAGAGAAAAATCTGATCCTCTCTCCAGAAAGTCACTTTGTCACAAACCAAACCTTCCTTAAATTGCTTGATTTCAACCATTTAGCTTTAAAAAATGATCCAGTTTCAGCTCAGAGGTGGAAACTTGTCTCTACCTTGCCAGGACGTTGCCACTTTGATTGTAGCTGAGTTTGAGATCAGAACCAAGAGTGTCTTTGCAGTAGGAATAAAAAGCTCTAAGAACTTCCAGGAACAGATCCCCAACAACCTGTGGCCCTGCAAGGAAAGGGAAAAATAAAATCCAGGAGTTGTCTACAGAGGAGGTGAGGAAATATTCATTTCAATGCCCATAACTTAATAGAATTCATTAAATAAATATTAATTTAAAAGGTAGTCATTTAAAAAGAATGATATTTCAATAATTAAATAAAAGAATCTAAAATTAAAATAAGTAAATAATAAAAATATATATAATAAGAATTATTTTAAAAGATAGTGTATAAAGCATTGCAATGAGTGCTTTTAAAAATGAAAAAAACCAAGTTTAAATGACTAAAAATAGCAGAAAAGGTCAAAAGTTCTTGTGACGTTTAATTTGATGCCTTTAAATAATAGTTGCATTGTTAAATCCATTTCCAAAGGGAGTGAAAGTCTTAATGGCTCAAGGAGTTAAACTTCGTGTGTTGACTGGAAGAGGAAGATTAAACTGGATAATGCAGTTTAGCTAAATATCCCTGATTTAAAAGGGATTTATTATCCCTTTACTTGTACTTTAGATTAATGCTGATTGTCAGGCAGCCAAGCAACACATCCACTAGGGCAATTTCTCTCATTTACTTTCTAAATTAGATTAATCAATACATTTATGATGGAAACAAACTCTTTGGTAACATCACTCCCCACCCAAAATCTTTTTTAAAACTTGTCAAGTCACTTTGCTTTAATTCTTTAGTGTAGAAAGGTGAATTTGCCCTTGAAAATAAGGATGGGCAGAGCCTCATCCTTGAGGTGCTGCATGGACACAACAGGACAGAGCTGGCACAGGGAAGAGAATTCCAGCAGATAAACAACAGGGAACAGATTGAGCTGAATATTGGGATAAGGGTGGAAGTAGCTTTTTTTTTAAGGAAACTCTCAATTCAGGGCACAGAATCACAGAATTATCAAGGCTGGAAGAGTCCTCCAGGATCACCCAGTGCCAGCCCAGCAGCATCACCCCAAACCCTGTCCCCAAGGGCCACATCCAGACTCCTCCTGAACACTCCCAGAGACAGCGACTCCACCACTCCCTGGGCACCTCATCCCAAGGCCTCACCACTCCATGAGGGGAAAATTGTTCCCAATCTCCACCCTGCCCCTCCCCTGGTGCAATTTGAGGCCATTTCCTCTCCTCCTTTCCCTTGGGACACGGCAGCAGAGCCTGACCCCCCCTCAGTGCCCCTCCTGTCAGGGAGATGTGGGGAGCAATGAGGTCCCCCCTGAGCCTCCTCTGCTCCAGGCTGAGCTCCTTTCCCAGCTCCCTCAGCCCCTCCTGGGGCTCCTCCAGCCCCTTCCCAGCTCCCTTCCCTGCCCTGGACACTCTCCAGCCCCTCCAGGGCTCTCCTGCAGGACCCAGAACTGGACACAGCCCTCGAGAGGCCTCTCAGTGCCCGGCACAGAGGGACAATCCCTGCCCTGCTCCTGCTGGACACACAATTCCTCATCCAGCCCAGCTGCCAGTGGCCTCTTGCCCACCTGGGCACCCCTGGGCTCGTGTCCAGCCCCTGTCAGCAGCACCCTCAGGGCCTTTCCTGCTTGAGCAGCTCCCAGGACACTCTGGCCCCAGGCTGTAGGGTTGGCACTGTGCCCTGCCCGGGGTTGTGCTGACCCAACAGGAGGGCACAGATGTGCATTTCCCTCCCTGGGATCCATCCAGGCTCTGCAGAGCTCTGTGGAGGAGCCAGAGGTAACCTGGAGAGGGAATTTGTTCCAGAGCAGGGCTGAGGCAGGGAGCAGCCTCCAGCACACTCCCACACAGCAGAGCCAGGATTAGGAAGGATTGTGCAGGGCTTTGTTAAGCCCTGCTCAGAGGTGGGACAAACACTTTAACTGTAGGAAAAAATCAAGGGGGATGGGATGAGGACAGCAAGAGATCTCTGCAATCTGAGGCAGCTCTTGAAGCAGGTTTATTTGCTGCCTTAGAGAGGACTAAAAACCAGTTACATTATATCCTTTGCTATACTGAATATGGTAATTTTACAGCTTCCAACCAGTAAAAGACACAAATCTTATAGAATTTACATACTATCAAAACTACTACATTTCCATCCTGTGTTACATTTTAACTTCTGAAAGCTACTTTCTAAACTCTTTTTGTCTTCCCTGCCAAGCTGGCAGAGTCTTGAGCCTTGGACTCTTCTGCTTGCAGGAGCATCTCTTTATCTGCTAAGGACATTGTTCAAACAGGGATTCTCCTTCAGCTGGCTAGCCCATTGTTTTTGGGTTGTTCAGTAACTAATGCCTCAGCATCCTACATTTCAAAGCTAGCTTTCATTTCTACTTCACTTACAGGTTTCATATTTTCAGAATATTTTTGTCAAGCAATCATCTTTATAAGGTTTCCCTGTTTGATCTTTCCCAACATTACCTATTTCAGGTTTGTCCAGGAGGCTGATGAGGATCCTGAAGGGTTTCAGGTAAGCCTGGTGCTGCTCCTCTGGGTCACACTCTGGGAATTTCTGATGCAGGATCACAATCAAACTCTAGGAAAAGGAAAACATCCCAATGTTGTACATCAGAGACAGATTGTCTTCTTAGTAAGAACTGAAGTGTTTCCAAATTTGATTTTGTTTAGGACTGACTACAAATGAACTCCAATTTTCCATTCAGGGTAAACAAATCAATGTCATCTTCCCATCATCTCTACTCAGGGCTGATCTTATCCAGAGAAACATTTTTAAATAATTCAGGTAGTTCAGCCAAGATGCTTCCCTTTGGTTTCCTTAGATTCTGTAAGCAATCCAATATTGGCATAAATACTTTGAGATAGATGGAAATGTAACCACAGGGACAGAGAGGGAAGGACAAACCAATAATTGGGGATAACTCTGGACACAGTTTGTGCTAAAATTTAAAGGATCTATCTGGAATATATCTGTAGAAAATTAACACCAACCTCAACCAAAAGATCCTTAGAGTATTTTGCAAAGAAATAAACAGCATGGTCTTCAGAAGTGGTGGAGTCTGGAGCAAAAGTGCCACCTTTAATATCAGAGCCTGCAAGAAAAACAGAGGCAGGAGGAGCTCAGAGAGCAGCACAGAGCACCAAACACAGGTTTATACTGAAATTACACTGCTTTTTAACCTTTATCATTTCAAAACGACCACTTTAGGGGCATCCAGATGTTCAGCACAGCACACAAATCAAAACCAAGGCCAGATAAATGTGGGAATTATTATTTGATCTCTGCAAATAAGGTTAAAACAGTGTTAACAGGAGTTAAAACTCCTTCCATCCACTGAAGCACTTCACAATAAACTGTGGATGGAAGCAGAACTCATCAGATACTCTATGGGATTCAGAGGGAAATAAATTCATCAAGACAAGCCCTGTTTGCCAAATGTTTCATTGAATTAAAGCACTTAATAAATGGCAATTTTATCATCATTCATTAACAGCTGAAAAAGCTTATTTTGATTTTAAACACTGATTTATTTGCTCTCAAGCATCCAGAATACTGGGAATGCCTGGATTTTGGACAGTACCTAGCAGCCATGCATACAATCTCCTGTTGAGGGACATGTCTCTCCTCAGCAGTGTCTGGGTGGCTGCTGACAGGATGTAAACCAGATCAGCCCTTTTGAGCAGGATGGTGCTTTCCTTGCAGTCCTAGAGTGAAAAATAAAGAGATTTCAGCTGTTTGTGAGCACTGAAAGGAGTCAAATTGGTGATGGATTGGGGTTTTTACCTGGGAATAGCAATGTTTTGGGAAAAAGGTAACAAACCATCAATAGGAAAATGGTTTGTGGGCTAAAAATCTCCAGAAATGTGACACAGCCTGAAGGGATCTGACACAATAGTGATCATGGAATCACAGGATGGTTTGGGTTGGGAAGAACCTTAAAGATTCTCCCATGCCACCCCTGCCATGGCAGGGACACCTCCCACTGTGCCAGGCTGCTCCCAGCCCCAATGTCCAACCTGGCCTTGGGCACTGCCAGGGATCCAGGGGCAGCCACAGCTGCTCTGGGCACCCTGTGCCAGGGCCTGCCCTCCCTCCCAGGGAACAATTCCTTCCCAAAATCCCACCTAACCCTACAATTTCTTAGTTTGAAGCCATTCCCTGCCTCCTGGCCCTGCAGCCCTTGCAAATTGTCTCTCTCCATGGTTCCTGGGGGCTCCTTCAGGCCCTGCAAGGCCACCCTGAGCTCAGCCCAGAGCTTCTCTCTTCTCCTTAAGATTTAAAAATCCTTCCTCCATCCCAAACACTGCCTGTCCCACAGGGAAGTGAGGAAACAATGGGAACAACTTTTGGTTTAAGTAAGATTTTCTCTCCTGGTCTTTACCAGAAACAACTTCATGTGGACAATTCCAAATTCTAAAATCCTACTTGAATAAACTCCCTGGTTTTTTCCACATGAGTTTCTCAGGCCCAAAAATTTCAAGCATATCCCAAATATCCCCCAAAAGACCCTGTGAAATCTCATCTTCAGCCTTGGAAGTTGTAAAGACTTTGAGTCTCCTCCACTCCTAGAATTGATGAGGCACAAGAAACCACAAAATTCATTCATTTTGAAGGTTCAAAATTCACAATTTGGCAATGAGAAGGGTGGGAGTTGGGCTGCTTGCACAGAACACACCTTCCATGGGATAATCCCAAAATAATCCCCTTACCAGAGCTGTATAAAATGGGAAAAAGAAGAGGATTGCTTCCAGAGTGTTCCTCTGCACAAGGACATTGGAATCCAGCACTGACACACACAAAGATTTGATCTGTGAAAGGAAAACATTGAAATGACAATCAAATAATCACAGGAAGGAAAGAGAGAAAATTTGGTTACCTATGAACAATATTTTGTTGAAATAAGAGGATAATTGCAATTTAACTCCTGCACCCAAAGTGAGTTCCAACAAATTTTGGTGGATGTTAAAAGAATTGTTAATATTGGGTTTGTAGCAATACAGAAATGTCCCATTTCTATCAGCAGACAAGATGTAAAACCTCCCAAAATGAAGATATTAAAGTACTCTAATTAGTCTTACTCCATCACTCAACATGAATTACTCCCTACAGAAGATTTCCATTTTACAGGAAAAATAAAAAGAGGCTAAATTTCAGAACTGCAAACACTCTGAGAGCAGCACATTAAACACTGTAACCAGAAATGCTCTTCAAATTAAATCTATTAAGAAATTTAACATTTCAGCCTCTCTTTCTCCCTCCCCAAAATAGTTTTAATTGCACAGCATCCTAATTTCATCCAGAGAAAAACCCAACCTGCTGGGATTATGGAGTGTAAAGAACTTACTGTGAGTTTATAATCAGTGCCAAGCATGAATTTCTGCTGTTTGCCAGAGAGTTCTCTGTTGATGTGGCTGACAACGAAGAGGGAAGCAGGGAGCCTGATGGAAGGACTGCCCAGGACACTACCCCACAGGGCACCATAAAAAACCTCCTGGCCCATCAGCAGGGACAGCTTCACCAGCAGAGCATCTGTCCTGTACACAAACACATCCCACAGCAGGAAAAAACCACCTCTGTTAGCTGATTTTATACCACACAAAGGGAATTGGGGAGAGTTGAGAGGATTTATTGGCATTCTCAGGATGGTTTGGGTTGGAAGGGAGGTTAAAAAACCACCTCTGTTAGCTGATTTTATACCACACAAAGGGAACTGGGGAGAGTTGAGATGATTTATTGGCATCTTGGGATGGTTTGGGTTGGAAGGGAGGTTAAAAACCACCTCTGTTAGCTGATTTTATACCACACAAAGGGAATTGGGAGAGTTGAGGTGATTTATTGGCATTCTCGGGATGGTTTGGGTTGGAAGGGAGGTTAAAAACCACCTCATGCCACCTCCTGGCATGGGTAGGGAAGCTTCCCCTAGAGCAGAAAAAAACCACCTCTGTTAGCTGGTTTTATACCACACAAAGGGAATTGGGAGAGTTGAGATGATTTATTGGCATCTTGGGATGGTTTGGGTTGGAAGGGAGGTTAAAAACCACCTCATGCCACCTCCTGGCATGGGTAGGGAAGCTTCCCCTAGAGCAGAAAAAAACCACCTCTGTTAGCTGGTTTTATACCACACAAAGGGAATTGGGAGAGTTGAGATGATTTATTGGCATCTTGGGATGGTTTGGGTTGGAAGGGAGGTTAAAAAACCACCTCATTCCACCCCTTGGCATGGGTAAGGAACCTTCCCCTAGAGCAGGATGCATCTCACAGGACAAAAACAATCAAAAACTCAATTCTTTGTCATTAAATCAAAGTTTCTTGTCACTAAAACAAACTTCTGCAGGAAATATCTGCAGGTATTTAGCCCTGACCAAACAACTGCAAAATGTTTATGGGCAGAGGTGTGAAATGCTAAATTGGAAGTCATTTAAGCAGATGCTGAAAGCCAATTTTAACAGCCTGGGAGCTGAAAGTTATCCTAAATTTCTATTTTCAAATCAACAGGGTTAATTTTTAAGACACTGGATGAAGAAAAACAAGAGATGTGAAGTTCCCTGAATCCCTGGAAGTGTCCCAGGCCAGGCTGGATGGGACTTGGAGCACCCTGGGAGGTGTCCCTGGCCTTGGAAGGGCTTGGAACAGCTTTGGATGAGCTTTAAGGTCCTTTCCAACCCAAACCATTCCACAATTCCATGAGATAAAACAACACCTTACACACAAGACACCCCAAAATGAATTCCAGAGCATCCCACTGGAATTCCTGGGGCTGGAGGCAAATCCTCTGCTCTGGGAATAATTTGGTATTTTACCATAAAGGAGGAATTCAAACCTCACATGAGGAACACCAAGATTGAGAAAAGAGGAAACAGCTCAGAAGAGGAAATATTCTGACCCAGTGTGATGTTCTTTTCCATTTCTCTTTTAAAAAATCCCTCAAAGCAGTTTTGCTTTTCCATTTTCTGTGTAAATGCACAAACTCAGGCCTGTTTTGAGCAGGACTGAAGCACAACCTCAGCACTTTGCTCACTTTCAGCAGGAGATGGATTTGTTTTAGTGCTCAAGGTTCTGAAAACACTCAGTGGAGAGATTCTCATGAAAAAAAGAATTGAAAATGAACCTAACACATCTTCTGACAAGAGATTCTTGCACCAGAACCATTGCAATGAGTAAACAAAAGAAAAACCTCCTCATGGAAATCTGCATTTCATAAAAAAACTCCACAAAATGAATTTTAACCTCAATATTTCACAAGATTTATGAAGTACTATTTATGAAGTCCTGCTGGTTCAAGGCAAAGAGGAAAATGTTGCCATCAAAAATGAGGAAAAAAAGGTATAAAAGCAGAGGTTAGATCTTGGAAGTTCATCTGCAGTTCTCATTAATTCCCTGCTCTGCATTTTTATCAGATTATATAGAAATATTGGGAAGAATTCTGCTGCTCTCTCATATTAAAGTTTTCAATAGAATTGATCTCCAGAGCAGTGGTTTGGGGAGTCAGGGGAATTATTGAGGAGTTCAGAGCAGCTTTAAGAAATAGTTTTTATTCTTTTCTCTCAGCATATCTATTTTAAACCCTCCTTTTCCTCTTGTGATGAAAATAGAGGGGAAAAGGTTTTTCTACTTCAGCCCACCCTTTAGAAGCTCTTTTATCTACAGAAACCTGACAGAAATTTCTCAAGAATTCTCTAGAAAATCCAAATACTGGATATTGCTTCAATTAATATGGAATAATTCATATTACCTGTCATAAATTTCTGATCCTTCTTCCAAGCCAGGCAGCAGCCCAATTACAAAGGCTTGCAGTCCAGGCAGGAGAGACTTTTGGAGAGGGAGAAAATATTTCTCATATAAGCCAAGGAGAACAGGTCTGACTGACATTGCTGCATTTGCCAGCAGAGGGAACAAACCAGAGCTTGAAATCCAAAAAGAAAGACAAAAAAAAATAAAAAAATTAGTTAATTAAAATAGATTGAGATGGTTATGCCTTAGAAAAAAGAAATTTAAATTACCCATATGAGAATAAATCCTTGGCAAGACTTTTTGTGCCTTAGAAAAAGATTTAAATTACCTGTATAAGAATAAATCCTTGGCCAGCCATTTAGTGCCAATGATTTTGAAGATGATTTCATAAGTTTCCAAAGCCTTTAAGTGCACCCCACTGGGCAGGGCTGGGTGCAAGCACTGAGATAATCTTTTACTGATGATCAACCTCCTGGGCAGCAGAGAATACTTCAGGTTACTCTGCAGAGCCTGGGGGAGAAAGGAGAGAAGAAATAAAAGAATAAATATTTATTATTTAATAGAAATAATTTAATAGAATTAATTATTCTATTATAANGTTGAGAACTGCATTTTGTTCCACTGAAACAGCACAATTCTGCATTTGAGTTTTTATATAGAATCAGCCATGGGAAATTTAAAAAAGCTTGGTCTGAGTGTGCCTGGAGAAGGGAAAAGGAAGTTAAAAAACAGGATTGGGAAAAGGTATCCTTGTCCTGCCTCCAGGGGATATAGGAAAGTGACAAGAAGAGAATCTCAGCTTTTAATAAATAAAGAATTCAAGTTTTGTCTTTCCTCATAAATTCTTGTTGGAGTCAGGAAAAGCTTGGGAGCTTTTCCTGCTCCTCTGGCTGTTTGCTTTACTCTCAGAGCTCCTCAAAAAAGGCTTGGCCTGCGAACCAAGCTCGTGGGAGCATTTACCCCAATTCTGGGTGAGCTGAGAGCACCAAAGGAATGAGGAGATGTTGTTTAGTGCAGCACAGAGTGTGGAGTTGGAGTTTTTAGGTTTTGCTATATATATTATATAGAGCCAACATGGAGATTCTAGGGTGTTGGCTTCTTCTTCATCTTCTCTCCTCTTCCTTTCTTCTCTGACATGAGTTCCTGTGATTTGTTAATTGGTAGATAGAATTTAGTGTAGAGGAGATGTCAATAAGGCTGATATTCACTGGTTTTGGGAACAAAATAAGATAGGTAAAGTTTTCTACCTGGTTGATAATAGATATAAAAGCTACCTGCTTCGGGTAGCCATTGCCATTCTGTGTTCCTGGAGGTCACAGCACAGTCTGTGCCTCTGAAACTCTGATAAGAACCAGAAATAAACAAGCTTTGAAACAGCAGAAAGAAGCCTCATTTCATCTTTTTGGGACATGGGACACTGAAACAAGGAACACAGCTGGGCCAGATGTCAGGGGAAGAACACCTCCAGCCTCCCTGGCAATTCTCATTTCATGAATGGAATCATGGAATGGTTTGGGTTGCAAGGGACATTCAAGATCCTCTTGTTCCAACACCTTCCACTATTCCAGGCTGCTCCAAGCCCTGTCCAGCCTGGCCTTGGACACTTCCAGGGATGAGGAATCCACAACCTCCCTGGGCACTCTGTGCCAGGCCTCTCCTCCCTCACAGGGAAGAATTTTTCCCTAATATCTGAAACAAAAATAACAAATCTCCCAACCAAAGCAGTCCTAATTAAATGAGGCCAAACCCTCTGATCTGGGATTCTGTGTGGCTACATTCACTGTGTTGAATAATTCACTACAAATAAAGGATCTTTAGGATGGGAAATACTTAAATAAGGTTTCCTGCTGGGCCAGGTTTTAGGAAAAATTGTGCCTCCCTTTTTTGGGAAAGGTTCCTCCTTTCCTTGAGCCACCAGAGCAGGGAAATAAATAAGTTTTCTCTTCAAGCTGGGACAATTAAAAAGAAAATTTGCTAGTCAGGCTTTGATCAGTCTGCAAACACAAGGAGATGTTCCAGAGCTTGTGGATATTTGGGAAGTGCTCAGGATCAGGCAAATTCTTGTCTCTGCCTAAAATTAAATCAAGGCCTCATCCTCTGTCATTGTTTTCAACTTGAGGTTCTTCCATCCAGCAGAAAGTGGAATAAGCTTTCCTGGAATAAACCCAAACCAGGTCACTTAACCCTGAACCCCCCTCAGCAGGAAGGGGAGGAGATAAAATCCATCACCTTTTAATAAGAGCAGCTGGCAGTCAATTTATTCAAGAGGGAAAAAGGTTGAGAGTTTATAACAAGAGCAAACAGAAATGTCACCCCATCCTGGCAGGCATGCAGATGTCACTTAGAGCCACTTCATTTCCTTCCTTCCCTCCCCCAGGATAGGCAGAACTGCATTTTAATGGCTAATAAAAACCAGAACCCAAAAATAGAGCATTATTTCATCTATTTGTGGAGTTACCTTGATTCCACCCTTTATATCTGAGACATTTCCCCATGTGTTACATGAGGAATATTATTTCAACGTTAAAATCTTTCATAGTTGTAAAAACACAGAAGATTTCTGGAAAGCTGGACTTTGAAACTTTCTATTTATATTGCTTGCCATGTGTTTGCTCACACCCTCTCTGCATATTTATAGATATGAAAGGAGTTAATTAGAAAAAAAAGAGGCCAGTGGTAAATATTTTCAGACTGAATAAATTCCATATTAATATTCCAAGAGTTTGAATTGAAATATGAAGCAGGCAGGAAATGGAAACATTCACTGTTTGTGACAGAGAAAATCAGCTCCACTATAGAAATGATGACATCTCAGCAAATGTCTGGTTTGGCTCCAAGGATTTGAAGAAAGTAAGAACTCCCTTCCTAAATTATCAGGGATGGAGAAGCAATATTAGGAATCATGGAATGGTTTGGAAGGGATATTAAAGATCAGCCAGGGATGGGCAGAGACACCTCCCACTGTGCCAGGCTGCTGCAAGCCCAATGTCCACCTTGGGCACTGCCAGGGATCCAGGGGCAGCCACAGCTGCTCTGGGAATTCCATCCCAGCCCCTCCCCACCCTCCCACTTGGGAACAATTCCTTCCCAACATCCCATCTTGTTAAAAATTCCCAGCAGATGCAGAGATTTTAAACCCTATTCCAACATTTCAGAATTAGCTCCACTACAGAAATGATGACATCTCAGCAAATGTCTGGTTTGGCTCCAAGGATCTGAAGAAAATAAGAACTCCCTTCCTAAAATATCAGGGACGGAGAAGCAATATTAGGAATCATGGAATGGTTTGGAAGGGATATTAAAGATCAGCCAGGGATGGGCAGGGAAACCTCCCACTGTGCCAGGCTGCTCCAAGCCCCAATGTCCAACCTGGCCTTGGGCACTGCCAGGGATCCAGGGGCAGCCACAGCTGCTCTGGGAATTCCATCCCAGCCCCTCCCCACCCTCCCAATTGGGAACAATTCCTTCCCAACATCCCATCTTGTTAAAAATTCCCAGCAGTTGCAGGGATTTTAAACCCTATTCCAACATTTCAGAGGGCTGTGGTTGCCTCAAAACCCCTCCCAGCTGCTTCAGGTTCTTCCCAGCTTCCCCAGAACTGCAGAGATTTAAGGATTTTAAAAGGTTTGAAAGGCATTAATTAGCAGAGAGATCTCAAAGTGTTCACAGAAATAAGAGTGACATGATAATAGAGAGATTTCTGAATGCTAATTGATCTCCCTGAGCTGCCAGGCAAAGTTGAGAAGTTGGATTTTGAAATCTCCTGAGTGCAAAAAAAGAGCAAAGGATGAGGATCCAGGAATGCTGAAATGATAACTTTGGCTGTGAGAGGTGAATAAACTTTGAGATCTCATCCCACGCCATGGTTTGCAACACTAACACATAAGGATGCTCAGAATTTCTGTGAAATTGGGCTAGAAAAAGCACAGAATTGGCCATAAAGGGAAAACTGTGCTATTTTTTGCACCTGGCCTTAAAATTAAACCACACACTGAGAGGAATATTTGCATTTCCTCAGCTCCTGCTTTAATTCCTTCTGCACTAGAAACCTGTTAAAAAAAAAGATAAAAACCCCATGCAAATCAAGTAAATATTTTTATTTCCATTCCCAGAATCCCAGGAAAAGGCAGCATCAAATTCTAAGATTACCTTCAATGAGGAGATACCATAATTCTTGTTTAAATAACAGTGGTTGTGAGGAGAGGGGCAGAAGGAGAATCTGTGATCCCATTTTCCACTGATTCATTTTCCAATTAAAAAAAATAAATTTCCAAACAGAGCTTCCATAGAAACACCATGAATAGAATTAATTTTAAAGGTGATTAGAGCTGGAGTTGTATTAAAAAAGAGAGGGAAAAGTGTATAAAATATCTCTAATCCTGCACATTGCATTTGTCCATGGGGTTTGGGGAAAAAAAAATAAAGGAACTTGTCAAAAATAGAAATAAAATTTGTCTTCAGCAGAAGTGTGAAGCTGAGCCAGCAGTTGGTTTAAAGCCCTGGACTAAAATCTGAGTTTTCATATGAAGCAAGTGGTTAATTAATGGCTGCACTCATTAAATTCCTGCTTGAGAAGAATCCTCCTCTTCTCTCCCTCAAGAACAGATTGTGACACTGAGCTTTGCTGTTCCAACAATCCATGTGCAGCTGAAATGACTTTTGGGATTTGTTTTCCTTTCCCCTCCAAAGAGAACAAGGATTTGGATTCAAGGATTTGAGTTCAGCTTCACCTCCAAGTTCCTGAGGCAAGAAAAGCCTTCAGAACTAAAAAGTCACAGATTTGTACTTTGAAATTGCAGAGTAAAGATTAAAACTTGGATTTCCAGAGTTATGTCCAAGGATAAAAAGCAATTTGAAAATACAATAATACAATACAAAAATACAATATTTTTAGAGCAAATACTACTCAAATTCCAGATTGGATTGGAAAGGACCTTAAAGATCATTTTGTTCCAACCTTGGGACACTTTTCACTGTCCCAGGTTGTTCCAAGCCCTGTCCAAGCTGCCCTTGGACACTTGCAGGGATCCAGGGGCAGCCACAGCTTTCAGAGTTTTTTAAAACCCCTCANACAGCTCCTCTGGGCCTCCCCACCACAAATCTCAGAGTTTTTTAAAACCCCTCCTTTCCTAATTTCTTTACAAAACCAGGATGTAGAATCCAATATTTTCTCCTCCTCACTTCTTCATTTTGCAAATTGTGCCACTTATCTACTACTTGCCTACACCCAGAGTCCAAATTTATGGAAAATATCTGTTTATAATCTGGATTAAAAACCCTAATGCAAACTATACATTTAGATTTTCCCAACTTCATCATATTTTTAGCCTTTTAATTGCCTGAAGTTCTCACTACATGAACATTTTATATGTGTTTGCTATTTGTTTACACTCTGAATACAGTGCCAGGCATTTTGGATATAAAAACCATGTTAAAAGCACCAATTTCATTGTCAAACCCACCTAAACTGAACTACCACCTATTTATAAATTTGAAAGGCAGAATCTCTCCAACCCAGCAGCTTTTTTTATCCAAGTATGAAAGTGATTTCTCACTGAAAATGAAGCTGAAACCTTCCTTAAAACATTGGCACTCATATTTACTGCCTGTTTCATCCACCTCATTTATATTCTTATTATAAATATTACTTTCCACTGTTTCTCATTGCTCATAATGATATATTACACCCATATTATTCAAAATAAGCTCCCCCCCAAGATCTTTCCCTTAGAAACTCGGGAAAATAAATGAGGAAATTCTGCCAATTCTCTCATGCTCACTCCTGGTACCTGCAGCTCTTTAACTCTGAAGGGGAAATTCATCTCTCCTGACCTCAGAAACCCAAAAACCAGCCAAAAAAATGGGTAAAACTGCAGTAAGTCACCTCAGGCTCCCCATAAAACCCATGAGAAACACACACAATTTTAGGACAAAGTTCATGTGACCTACTTGAAGCAAGAGATGAGTCACAAAACAAGAAAATAAAACCTTTTATTCCTCTGCCTGTCGAAAAGCAATTCAAGGTGAAGCTGTGTGTGTGCTGAAGTCGTGTCAAGTCAGATAAAGCTCATCTCCTTTAAAAGAAGAAATAAAATCTCTCCAGATCTGACCCTTCTGGCTGAGCATTCAGATGTGGCTTCCCTGGTTCAACAAGACCCCATGGAATATTCAATTTTCCCATGAAATATTATTTAGAGCTGTAGAAGCAACAAGAACAACCTCCAGTTTATCCTGAGTAGAATCAGATGGGTTGGAAGAGATTTTAAGATCATCAAACAACAACAGAGAAGTAGCAGAGTTGTTTCTCTTCACCAACCTCCATTCTTTTTTTTTTACCTAATTTTCAAGGATTAAGAGCCTGTCTTGCTTCCTGCAGAGCTTGGATTACCTGCAGGGTGATGCCACTGAGCTTTATGGAAATAAGAGAGTGTTTGTGTGTCAATAATGCCTGCAGGAGAAAAAGCCTCAGAAAATGCAGAGAGGCAAGAAGAGATTTCACACTGCTTTGGGAAAGAGCTTCAGGAATTCTTGTGTTTTGTCCTTGCCTTTCTCAGCAGTTTGATGTGTGATTGATCTCAGTTATCCCTGCATGCAAGGAACCCCCAGGATATTTAATATAATTGATGCCTTAGGTTTGAACTTTTCTCTGTTCCCAGCCCTGCAGTGCCCAGTGGAACTCTGCAGCTCCCTGGAGCTCGTTCAGTGCTGTTCTCTCATGCTCACACTGACATAACAAAGCCTCTCCAGCTCGCTCTCCAAGGACACCCAGACCCTCCTGGGCCCAACAACTGCAAACCTTCATCTTGGGGAGAGAGGGGCAAGCTTGGGCAAATTCCATCCTTGCCTGCCTTCTGCTTGGGCAATTGATGCTGCTATCAAAGTGGGAAGAACTCGGGAGCTGTCATTGTCCATTTTGGGATGCACTGAGGCAGGAGCCTCTGGAGGCCAGAGTGTGACCTCTGAAGGCCTTTCCAATCAATCCCTCCTTTATTCCTTTATTCCTGTCTGCTCTCTGTTTCCAGGGAGCCATTTAAGACATCATCACCATGAGCAGTGTGTAGAAACAATTCTATCACTGAGACTCTGCTGATCTCCTCCCTCCTGCTCATCAACCTCCCCCACTGACCACAGGAAAAATGAAGTTTTTCTGTCAGAAACACCTCCCCCAACCCCTGAAAGAACTCATCAATTATATTTCTGTTTGAGGCTGCAGGAGACCAAATAAACCCAGGAGTTCAGAGAATGGTTACTGACTTCTTTATTTCCAGCCTTCCTTTTGGCAACACCTTCCCCTGCCACATCACCCTGATTTTCAGACACCAGACAGGGATGAACACTGGGGATGATTCCCTCCAGCAATTCTTAAGCTCCTAAAAAGATTAAATCCATAAAATCCCACAGCAGATGGACTGCTGGATCAGCTGAAAGCTTTTCCCTTGGTTCCTCCTCTGCTGCCACATATTTTGGCAATTCTGCACCTGGATAAGTCTCAGGTAGGAGCTCATCAGTTCAGTGCTCATCTAGGTCAAGATAAAAGATCAAAGCCACCTCTCACTCTCATTATTTCGTATTTTCCCTTTTGAGAAAAGCATTTTGAAGGCCTCTGACTCAATCAGGATGAAACAATGAAGGTAAAAATGTGGAACTGCTGTTCCAAACCAATATTTCTTTCTGTATTTCTCCATGGCTGAACAAAAGAACACCACCAAATTTCCCAGAAATCCAAGGGGAGGGCACAGCCAAGTAAATGTCACCTTTAAATACAAGCTTTCACTCAGAAAATATTCTAAAACTTGTCACCTCCTGTTTTCTAGAGAAGCTTTTTAGCTGCTCTAGAGTGAGCAGCAGCATTTTGATGCAGAAATTAAATTAACTTAGCAGCATAAAGACAGCAAATACCATTTGCAGCAAAGCCCTGCTGCTTTCACCAGAATTTCTCACATTTATATAAAAAATACTGATTTAGCTCCTTCCAGTATTTTTCTTGAGTGAATTTTCAGTTTTTCCAAGTGCTGCAAGTGACAGAAAAGTTCAAAACAATACAAGTCTCACAAAAAAAAAAAACAAAATATTCCCCTCACACTGTACCTTATTGAGTTTGCCAAGGGAGGAGATCAGATCTGCCCATTCACTGGATGATTCAAAGTTCCTCAAAGCTTTCTCAATTGCTGAAGAATAATTCCTGTATCTGTAATCCCCAAGTAAATCCTGCTCTTCTGGATCCATCTTGGCTTCTCATAGCAAGGTGGAACCTCCTGGTAAACTAAAACAGGCAAAAGAGTTACAAAAATCACCCAAATTTCAGTTCTGGCACACTTGAGGTAACAATAAATACGCAGAAGCACTGACAGAGCACAATAAAAAGGTCACCAGATCAAAATTTCAACACAAAGTTAAAAATAATTCCCTGGGCATGACTGTAACTCCTCAGTGCCTCTTCCAGAAGCTTTGCAGTCATTTTTTCCTCTTTCTGGAATGTGTTGTTCCCTCCTCTGCACGTGGATGTCCCAAAACAACAAAGGGAATTGTTCCAAAGTCTCATTGCAAGCACTGACAAGGAGCTGGGAGCTGAAAATAGCTTTCATAACTCATCACCTGTGCTTTACAAGGTTACCTGGAGCATGGAATGGGAAATATTCCCTATCAAAATACAGCTTTCCAGAGGAATTGTGCTCAAGGGCTCTCAGCCCACAGCAGAAGGAGCTCTCAGAGCTCTGATCTCAACTTGGCAGCAGCAGATGCTCAAGCACAAGTCCAAGGTGTTGTGCCAAAATGCCAAGCCATGCATTATAATCTTCCTGCATTTCAACAAAAAGGAGCTGTATATTTGTGTCTGTAAAAAGAAGCTGTTCAGAGCTGATTTCCCTGTGTTTTGCAAAGGCATTTAGGTTGAAAATCCAACATACAGCTGGTTTAGAGCAATGGGAAACAAGCATGGTTGGATTTTCCCTGCTTAAAAATCCTTCCTTCTCTCCTTTGCTACCTCTGACATTGGTTCAGTTAGAAAACATAAAAAGATTCTTCTAGAATTCTTTCAATATGCTTTGGTTTAGGTATAGGTTTAGGTTTAGGTCAATCTCTGCTGCATCACTGATACAGAAAAGAAATCACAGCTCTGTAACAAAATATTTTACATTTCTGAAAGACATCTCAGATTCAGTCTCCTGCTGTTAGGACACAAAAATAAACCCAAGCCATTCTCCATATCCTTTAAAACATTAAATATGTTGCAATAAACAACTCTAACTACATCAGTAGAAGGGTTTGGGGAGGAAACTCTCAGAAACAGAAAAATGCTGGGTAAAATCAAAAAAGAGAAAGGAATTTCAGTGCAGGTTTAAGCCACCTTTGCAGTCCCCTGAGCAGGATTCAGGCATTGCCAATAAAACCACTCTGTGCCAGCCAACCTGGATCCACCTCCATGGAAAAATAAAATTATCACCCAATGCCATCAGGGCCAGATTGAGTTGGTTTGTTTGGCTACAGAGAGGATTTAACTTCGTTTTTATCAGGATGTTTACAGTGCTTCTCACTGGGAAGAGAGAGTGAAAACAGGGAATAACATTTATCTGGGATTGAGCTCTTCTTGTTCTAACAAGGATTTAAAATGAAGGAAGCCAATCTTCCCATAAAACCCAGCAAAGTGGAAAAGCTGCAAGATACTGTCAGCAAAAATTAAGAGTAATCTGATACAAGCACTGGCCAAGAAATGGAACCCTATTTCCCTCATCTAAGGATCTTAACCATGGGATTGTTTCATACTCCTGAGAACAAATAAAGAGCTGGGAAGTTATTCCAGCAGCTCTCTGCCAAGCCAGGGCTGCTGCCACTTCCAAGGAGAGATTTGTCTGGATCACTTAGAATCAGGCAGCTGGTTTGCTGACAGGACAGAGCAGCTCTCACGACATTTAATTTGGAGTTTTGCAGTGAAAAGACAGGTAAATAGTTGATTCCCACCCAGAAAAGCAGGGATAGGAGTAATGATTTAGTGTGGATTGATATTCCTGCATCTCAGCTGCCAGATGTCAGCAAGGTTTGATAAAATCCAACAATCTAAATAAGGCCAATAGATCGAGTTTGTGCTTGGACACAAAGACAGGAAAATAATAATAAAAAGCCAAACAAAAGCCACTTGTCAGTGACCTTTAGGCACGTATCCCAAATCCCAGGTCACAAACTTCCTTAGTAAATCCCGATGTAAATAATTATTCATCGTCTTCCAGCACTGATGGTGCCGGGCTCTTTTCAGTGGCCAGGACGAGGAGCAATCGCCGTAAATTAAAACAAGAAATTCCACCTCAACATGAGGAAGAGCTTCTTTCCCTGGAGGTGGTGGAGCACTGGAACAGCTGCTCAGGGAGAATCATGGAATATGCTGAGCTGGGAAAGATCCATCAGGATCATCCAGTCCAACTCCTGCTCAGGACCCCTCAACAATTCCAGCCTGGGCATCCCTGGCAGCAGTGCCCAAAGGCTCCCGGAGCTCTGGCAGCCTCGGGGCAGTGCCCATTCCCTGGGAATACTCTGGATCTGCCTGTCTGGAGACATTCCAAACCCACCTGGGCACCCTCCTGTGTCACCTGCTCCAGGTGACCGCGCCTTGGCAGGGGGTGGAGTGGCTGATCTCCTCCCAAGCCCAGCCACCCTGGGATGCAGCCATTCCGTCCCGGGGCAGCCGAACGGGGACAGCGCTGCCCCCTCAGCCGGGTCCCCTGCCGTGCCCTCCCCGCCACCTCCGTACCTGCGAAAGGCCCTCGCACCTCCCGGGGCGCCGGTGGCGACGTGTGGGAGCCCGGGCCGGGGCGGGAGCGGCTCCCGCAGTCCCTGTGGAGAGCCAGTCCCTACGGAGAGCCGGCCCTGTGGAGAGCCAGCCCTGTGGAGAGCCAGCCCTATGGAAAGCTAGTCCCTATGGAGAGCCGGCCCTATGGAGAGCCAGTCCCTATGGAGAGACAGGCTCGGCCCCACAGACCGCGGCCCCCGCCCGCGCCGCCAGGACCGCAGTGGGGCCGCACCACCGAGCGCCGCGCGGGGACCGCCGAGGCATCGCCCGCCGCGGGACGGCTCCGGGTATGCCTATAAGCCGAGGCCGCCGTGGTTGTCACCCGCTGCCGTTGTCACGCGCTGTCGCTGTCACCCTCCTCCCGGTGTCACCCGCTGTCGTGCCCGTGGAGCGCCACAGCCCGCAGCGCGTCACCTGCCTCGTCCCCCCCACACTGCGGGGAGATGGTACAGCCCGGCTGGCGGACCGGAGCGCTGAGCGCCCCCTGGCGGGGCAAACGGGGCCGCGGCTCCGAGCTCCGCCCGCGGCCGCTCCGCGTCGGGAGAGCCCCGGGAAGCACCGGGAGAGCCCCGAGAAGCACCGGAGCATCGGCACCGCGGCCGGGCCGCTCCCTTCTCCCGCCGGTGGTCTGGAAATAAGGACAACATCGCCTGTCCCCGCCGCGCCGTGAGGGCTGGGACCGGCCCTGCAGGTAAAGGAGAGTCAGCGCTTCCAGCTCCGTTCTAAATCCAGCTGGATTTAGGAAAAAAGCGGTTTTGGGGAAATTTTTATGGTTTTTACGAGAGGTCGGATGTCGCATTTTTAGAGGGCTCGACTTCGATATAAGGAGCCATCGGTTCGCTACAAAAGGCTTGGCAGAAAGTGATGGTGCTGGAGGATTTTTAGTTCTCTGACAGCAAACCGAAGGAACAAACCAAACAATCAAAATACCCATGGGAAGTAAAATACAGGATCGTGCCTGGAAAGGATTCATATACTGTGGAAACATTATTTAACCTCGGTTTCTCTTCCCCTTCCGTTCTTTTTTTTCCTTTACCGTCCCTTCTCTTCCCCTCTTCCCTCCCCTTCCTCCTTCCCCTCTTCCCTCCCTCTTCCCCATTCCCCTTTTTCATTTATTTGGTTATTCAAGGTGAGAGAAAACTGTTCAGGTTTGGATGGATACTGTTTCAGCAATGAGCCCCGATAAGTTACATTAAGTATTAAGTAACACATTAAATATTAAGTTACATTACATTATGTACAATAAGTACATTAAGAGTTACATTAAAATGCTGTTTTCTTTTCTTGACAGCACCTGCCTTTCCCCTTCCTGACTAGATTTTTAGGAGTATCTTTCTGAAGGGCACCAATTCAAGGTTCAACTTCTAAATTTTAGAATTATTCTCAGAAATGCAAGCCAGAGCTTCTGAGCATGTGTCTGACTGAGCAAAGAACTTGGATTTTTGGGGATTTCCTTAAGACATGACATTTATGTCCTGAAATACAGTGTGTTACTTAGGATGTTTTCCAGTTACTTTCTCAGAGGGTGGAACTGGATGATTTTTAAGGTCCCTTCCAACCCAAATATTCTGTGATTCCATGATTCTCTTTCAATGGTGATGACATGCCATGAAAAGATCAGTAAATCACGTGTAAATGTTTGGTACATACCACGATTATTTCATTATTATTTCATCCTTTCCTAACCCTTAAACTTCACACTCAGCAAGGATCCAGAATCTGAAAGCAACCAAAGACTTCCCACACAACAGACCTGGGAGAGAAGCAGGGAGGCAATTAAAAAAAAAAAAGAGAAAGGAAATAAATAACTGATAAATTTGGGTTGAACAATGGAAGCCCTGTGCAGAGCCCCAGCCTGGCACAGCCACAGCAAACAGCCTTCCCCTGGCACTCTGCCCTGTCCCAGCTCTCTTCCCAGGGCACATTTCCTCTTCCAAGCTCCTTCCTGACTGACTCTAATGTTCTGCCTCTTATTCCCACCTCCAACAGCTGCTTCTCCTTCCCTGAGCCCCACACCAAAGCTGCAAAGGTGGGGAAAAAGTCTGTCCCTGTCCTTCCTTCTGTTCATCCCACGGGAAGTTGTTTATAACCAACACCTCCCTGAGAGATGAAAGTGCCTCTCCTGCCACCTCCTGCTTTGCCTCCTCACCCTGACACTGAGTGAGCTGGTTTAACAAAGGGCTTAATTTAAGAATTTGAACCGTCACAGAATGGTTTGGGATGGAAGGGACATTAAAACTCATCCAGTGCCAGCCCTGCCATGGCAGGGACACCTCCCACTGTGCCAGGCTGCTCCAAGCCTCAGGCCTTGGGATGGGGAGTCTGTAACCTCTCTGGGCTACCTAGACCAGGGTCTCACCACCCTCACATAAAGAATTCCTTCCCCATATACAAACGAAATCTGCTCTCTTCCCAATTCAGGCCATTCCCACTTGTTCTGACTCCATGTTCCTATGGGAAGTCCCTCTCCAGCTCCCCTGTAGCTGCTTTAGAACTGAAAAGCTGCTCTAAGGTCACCCCTGAGCCTCCTCTCCTCCAGGCTGGGTTCTACACAAAGTTTAACAGCTCAACAAAACTCTCCAGGATGAGTTTAACACCTTTTGTAGAAGTTGCAAACCTAGAATTTGGCTCAAACAGAACCCAAACCAATAAAGCAGATCCTGAACTAGACTTCAGTAGGAGCTTTACAGATCACAGATACTTAGAAACTAATTTATATTTAACCCTGGCTATTAGCTGGCTGTGGTCAAGGACTCTTCCAGTCTGGTCCTTGCACAAAACAAAGGCCAAGGTGTGTTTGGAATGTTTGGAGATGCCAAGCAGATGAACACACAGCTTTTGAAGCTCAGTGACTCAGGCAGCATTTGAGGGATGAAGAATTAGCCAGGATTCCTCACTGCTGGATTAAGTCTCTTAAAGCTCTGACTACATCCCAGAGCCATGTTGTTAGAAACCATTAACACAACTGGGAGAGCAAACACAGACTGGTTGTTTTTTCTGTAGCACATCAGGAGGGTTAAGTTACATTGTAGCAGCCAAAACTTTACACAGATTTTGTAATTTTTCCCCTAAATCCAAGGCCTCCAAGGTTTTTTCTTCCCAGAGAATAGATGACCACAAGAACTTTTGGCCTTCCCTTCAAGGAGCTCTGGGGCATGACTGATGAGGTATTTCTTCACAAAAACAATGCTCCTGTATGCTTAAAAAACCAATTTATAACCACCCCTTTGTTCTGTGCTGATAAGCAATTAATAACCCCCCACACAATTATTTATTTCTAATGCCTTCCACTCCAAGGCCTCCCTGAACCCAACCTGTTCTGGGGGTCAAAGCCAGTCAGGTGATGCTGCCTGACTCCTGATTAACAATTAACAAGGCCATTATTGATCTGTCATTACTAACAACAGCTTTATGGGCAATTGTTTCCAGCTCCTTCAGCCTCAGAAGAGGTAATTTTTCAACTCTGGGCATGTGAAAGGCAACATGCAGCATTTAAATCAAGTGTAGAGCTCTCCACATCACTTACAGCTCTTATTCCTGCCATGTGGAGAGCACTTAATTCAGATTTCATTAAGGAAACTGGCTGTGCAATAAAGGAACTGAGAAACACTTTGTTGTGTCAGGTCTGTACTTTATTTTCTCTGTATCCAGTGCAAACATCACAAATTCCAGCCACAAACTTAGCTGCAGAAAATGAAAATATTCTTTTCAAACTTTCTAAGTTTTTACTACCAGAATAAGCCAGCTGGATAAATACAAATCAGTAATTATGGATTAATCAAACCAACTGATTATGTTTGGCTATAAATGGTGGATCAGTGCTATTTTTATTGTCACCTAATTCCATTTAGTTCTGATAGTAAGGAATGTCTTTACAACAGAGAGATTCTGTGCTGATCTTGAGTCTCCCCCCAGGCAAATCACAGCAGCTCTAAAACAACTCCATCCCTTTTAGGAAACCCTGTAGAGGTTTAGGAAACCCTCAAGCAGCAGCTTTGGATCCTGGAAAGATCTACTGTGATAAGGCACCAGCTTTGTGTCTGAGATCCATCCCAGGGGGTGGGAAAAGGGAGAGCAGTGATGGATTTAGGGATGAAATAACAGCATTAGGCACTTTTCCACCCCCACCTTTCCAAGCTCACCAGGGTCTGACAGTTTTGTCACTGACAAATTGGCCGTGAGGAGCATCAGCATTGGAAGGCAAAAGGGCCAAATAAACAGGAGTCTCAGCCCCTTCTTCTGGGGACTTGGTGGCTTTGGGACCTGCCATGTCTGTCCTCACCCAGCCAGGGCAGCAGGCATTGAGCAGGATGTGGTCACCTTTCCTTGTCTCATCTAACAGCCGCGCTTGGATCCTGGACAAAACTGTCACCCCAATTTTGGACACCCCATAGGCAGTGTTTGGCCAACCCTCTTTCTGATGGATATTTTTCTTGGTGTCTTCCACAAATTTGGTCATGAGTTGCACCAGCTCCTCCTCAGTGATGGTGTCACTGCGGAACTTCTGCTGGAGCTCTTGGCTGCAGCCTTTCAGGGCTGAGCTGCTCACCATGCTGGAGACATTCACCACCCGACCTGAAAAGAGAATAAAACTGATTATTTGCACACATATTAAGCCCAGCACTGAAGTGGGGCTGCTTTCCAGTTCTGGATTCACTCCTCAGGTGAATATCTGTAAAATATTTTAGGTGGGTTGCTCTGCAGAGCTCCTGGAAGATCAGAGTTAACTCAATATTCTTATTTCTAGTAAATTCCACGAGAGGGTAATTTAAGGTGTGAACCTGCAAAAGTTTCAGCTAAACCTCCAGGAAACAACCTCACAATCAATTGTCTCACAATTATTACTACACTCACAGTAGTAAGAATACCTGGAGATTCACAAATTTAAGGATTTATCTCCCAGCACTTCAGTAAGAGGAACAAGTCAGCTGAATCAGTAAACTCCTCATCATCTCCAAAATTATGCTGCACTGTTTCTCCTCTTTCCTGCTACCTCACAGCCATTCTGCTGATGAATTTGGGGATTTCATCTTAAAAGCCACAGAAATGAATCCTTTCTGTTAATTTATTAACAGTCATCCTTCACTTTAGTACAAGAGGACTAGACTGCAATGTTGGCACTGTTTCTTCTCTCCCCAAAATTAATTTAATTCAAAACTATTTCTTTACTTGCTATATTTCACTTACCATAAGGCTTCATAAGTGGCAACAATTCTGTGCAAACATTCTTGGTTCCAAAAAAGTTTGTCTTCAGTGTAACCTCAGCTTGGACTGGAAATGGAGTTGTGTCTTGAACTGAATGGGAAAAAAATAACAAAAATCAGAATTGTAATACTGTTAGAATAGAAGGTACTAAACTATCTTAGTTACCTTTTTTAATAGTAATTAGAAAACAGGCATATGATCAATTAAAATATATAAGAAAAGCTTCTCTAAAGAAGGCAGAGGCAGGATTTGGTGCAGCCTGACCAGACTAACAAAAATCTCCAATCACCCCCAAACCTGAGCAACATTTGTGTCACAAATCACCCGCTGAGGTGACAGATCTGGGCTAACACAAGTGAAATGTGGGAACTGGAGCCAGGAAAAGGAGCTGGCTGAGGGAAGTGTAAGGAAACCATGGAACTGCTCTGGAAGGAGATGATTTCATCACACAGAAGTGGCAGCTTGGCACCACCACAAGCAGGGTGTGATTGCTGTGGGCTCAGCAATAAACTCTGTGCTCTGCATGCTGCACCTGGAGGGGGAACCAAGAGTGGAAGTCCCAGCATTGCTCCTCTGCTGCTCCAGGCTCCATCTGGGCAGGGATGGAGCCACCTGCACTGACTGGGCAGGTGTTCACTTGTCTCTAAATCCATGATAATTCAAAAGAGAAATAGAAACAGGTTATCATTTGATGTGGTTTTTAATCGCAAAACACAGTTTTAATGACCCACACTCAATTGCAAATCACTTATTTGCATTTAAATCTTACACCTGAAGCCAAATCATGACCCATGAGCAGGGTTATGGCAAGGGAGAACTAAAAACCTACACAACTCCAAACTCCTGCTTCCATAGCCTCCCTTCCTTGTGAGAGAACTTCCTTAGGCTCCAAAACCCCACTCATGTGTCTGACAGGATATATTGTAACATCTACACTCCCTTGATTTGAGAAGCTTTATCAGACAACTCTTTCCAGAGAGGCTCATCCAGAAGACAACCACAGCTCCATCACCATTTGATACAGTTTTTGCTGGATGAAGATCCTTGCTGCATAAGTGCAGCACAAAACCAAAAGAACAAAACTTAATGGCAAATGTAATCTTTGACAGACTGCAACAGTTCATAATGTTACAAGAAAGAGAGGAAAGTATAAACTCTAGGATGGCAGCAGGAACTTGGTGAGGTAAGAAGCAAGCTTGGGTAGAAGCACCAATCTGGGAAGTAAGAATTAAAACTATGAGAGAAGCATCACAGCAAGTTTTTACACAGATGTTACACCCTCTGTGCTTGATACTTACACAGCAACAGTTACAAGAGGCTCCTTTATCACATTCTAAATTGTGTGACCTACTGCTGACTCAGTTGTAGTCAGCTTGAGGAACTTCTAGGCTAAACACCTGCAAGTGATACTTTAACTGCTGCTGGAATCTTTCCTGAGCACACCCTGAAGCTCAGGCAATTCTATTAAGAGTTGCCCCCTAATGAACTCATCTTGAACACAAGCAATTTGCCTAAAAAGTAACAGACAAAAAAGTGCCTGAGCATCAGAACATCACTGCATTCCCACTCCATGAGAAGTTCCCTTCTCTCTTTCTTCTCTTTTCTTTTGTGATTTGCTCTGTCGAGCTAACATGATTCTGCATTTCCCACACACAACAAAAATTCATCCTTCCACCTTGAAGCTGCTGTGTCTTTCTCACTTTCCCTGCCCTTCTGCCCATTGGAAGGTGAAAGGGCCAAATTCTTGCTCAGCACAGCAGGATTTAGGTGAACAAAACACACCCAGGGACAAAGGTTCTTTTTTTATCAGCTGGAATCCCTGAGCAGATAATGCACAGGATAAGGCAATGCAGAAGAGATAAAACACAATTCCCTGAGGCACAGGGCTGATATTCCCAATGGTGATGGGAATATCCCATGGCCCTGGTCAAACTCCTGGGCACTGAGGCAATTAATCCAACCCAGCTCACCTGCCCTGCGTGCCTCAATATTTCCATGTGGTGCAAACACAAAGCTCCAGGGAAGCATGGAATTATTTTGGCTGGAAAAGCCCTCCCAGCCCAGCCAGGCCAAGCTGTGCCCGATGCCCACCTTGTCCCCAGCCCAGAGCACTGAGTGCCACCTCCAGGCCTTCCTGGGAGCCCTCCAGGGATGGGCACTCCAAACCTCCCTGGGCAGCTCTTGCCAAGGCCTGACCACCCTTTTTTGGGGAGAAATTCCTCCTCTCGCATCATACTTAAGATGGGAAGTTTGCCCAAGTAAAAAAGAAAAATGCAGCACGGCACTGGCACAGAAGTGTTGGCTGCACCACACAGCTTGGCAGAACACAAGACTATTCCAACAGAGCACTTCCTACCTTTGAAAGCGATGCCCGCGTTGTTCACCAGCACATTGAGCCCTCCATACTTCTCCTTCAGGAAGTCCCGGAGCGCTCGGATGCTCTGCAGATCATCGATATCCAGCTGGTGGAAGAGCGGCCGCAGCCCCTCCTGCTGGAGCTGTGCCACGGCAGCCTGGCCGCGGCTGGCATCCCGGGATGTCAGGTACACATCCCCCGGGAACTGCTTGCACAAGGCCCTCACGATGGCCAAGCCAATGCCTTTGTTGGAGCCTGTCACCACAGCCACCTGCACGTTGGACATTGTCCCCTCGGAACGAGAGCCAAGGTGACAGCAACTGCCAACAGCAAAGAAAAGTTCAGCCAGACAGACAAAATGGCTGTTTGAAAAGGAGTTACAATCATGGGATGGTTTAGCTTGGAAGAGACCTTAAAGATAATCTCATTCCAACCCCCTGCCATGCAGGGACACCTTCCACTATTCCAGGCTGCTCCAAGCCCTGTCCAAACTTGGCCTTGGACACCTCCAGTGATGTGGAGTCCACAACCTCCCTGGGCAACTAGAATGTTTTTTTTCTTTAAAATTCCTCCTTGCATTATGTGAAACTACATTCCTGTGCACGCCGTGTAAATTCCTAAGGTAGCACGAGGTATTCACATAGAAATCTCGTGTTCAGTGCTCTGAACAAAGGCCAAACAACGATGGGTAAAAAGAAGAAAGAAATGTCTTGACTAAAAAACCACTAATTTTTAGTACTAAATTAACTTTTTGTGGGAGTAAGCTCTTCTGCACTTACACCTCACAGAAAGACTTTCCATCTTTTGGGAATATTCAATTGGTTCAGCTCAAATTTGGCTGAAAAACTCAGGCTCAAAACCTGAGCAACGTGGTGTAGTGCAGGTATCCCTATCCAGGGCAAGGGTTGGAACTGGACGACCTTTAAGGTCCCAAACCATGGGAAAAAAATGGGAAATGGGAAAAATGGGAAAAAAAAGGATAGCTTTATCTTCCAGTGCCAGGCAGGAGGAGCAATTACAGCGTTTTCAGGGGAAAACAACACAGCACAGGCTGACTACAATGGCTGGTTGTGTAACACACCATCAGAAAACCTACTTGCTGCTTTTCTCACAGATATAGTGCATTTAAAGAAGCTGCATTTTTCCCCCATAAAAACAAGTTTAAGCGCTGCGTTTACTCCCTTTCGGCATCATTGCCATCTCTCTTCCACGTTTACTTGTAGCCCTAAGCAGGCATCCAGTGAGGATAGAGCACTCCAAGAATCTCTATAGAGTGACTTCCCAGGGACAGAAGCGCCCTTCTCACCTCACCACAAGTCTCCCTCACTCCCCTCTTCTCTTGCCCCCCTCAGGGGAAGGGAACCCGCGGGCCGCCATGAACCCCAACCTCCTCAGGGGGGGACGGGGGGTGAAGGGTCCGGGGGGACATCCAGCACCTCATCACCCACCTCCAGCACCGCGGAGATCTCTCCTTCGTCCCTCAGCTCCACACAGCGAGGACAGGACGCTTGCAAACCGCAGGGAAGGAAGATAAGGAGGCCTCTAAGATGGCGGGGCAGCCCCGCCTCAGGGGCGGGAGAGCGGGCGGGGACTCGCCGAAAGGGCCAGCGAGGGAATGTCGGTGCTTGTGTCACCTCCGGCAGGTGGGTTTGGGAACCCAGGCAGCAATTCCAGCCCGGGAGAGATTCAGGAGTCACAATCTGGACTGGCAGGGGAGGATGCGGTTGGGTATCCCATGGAGGGTGCGCGGGCAAGGGGCAGTCCCTCAGGAAGTTCCCGCTCTCGCAGCGCTGCCGCGGCCCTTTCTCTCCCTCCGGTCTCGGGGGTTTGTGCTGAGTCGGGAATGAGGGTCTGGTTAGCACAGGGCTCCCAGTTCTGAGGGTGGGATGGGATTTGGACTCGATGATCTCTGAAATCGCCTGAAAAGAGGAGCGCCCGCCGCTGGAGAGGCCCGAACGCCTGTGGGCTCCCGGAGACCCTCATGGCAGGGAAAAGCTGCGCTTTGAGGTTCAGTTCAGGGCAGTTTTGGCAAGAGGAAGATCAGGGAAAGGTTCTTCCCCCAGAGGGTGCTGGGCACTGCCCAGGCTCCCCAGGGAATGGGCACGGCCCCGAGGCTGCCAGAGCTCCAGGAGCCTTTGGGCACTGCTGCCAGGGATGCCCAGGCTGGGATTGCTGGGGGGGCTGGGCAGGGCTGGGCTGGCACTGGGTGATCCCTGGGGGTTTATTCCCACTCAGGATATTCCACGAGTCTGAAAGTTCATCCCGTCCAGTTCCCTGGGCAGGGACACCTCCCACTGTGCCAGGCTGCTCCAAGCCCCAATGTCCAACCTGGCCTTGGGCACTGCCAGGGATCCAGGGGCAGCCACAGCTGCTCTGGGCACCCTGTGCCAGGGCCTGCCCTCCCTCCCAGTAATAAATCTGAAAGTGACTTTAAATATTTCTAAAACAGCTATTTATTTATTTTTTTTTTAAATTCAGGTTGTCTAAAAAAGGCCAAATCTGTTGCTTACTATGAAGAAAAGCAGAGGTCGAACAGGTCGAAAGAGAAGAAGAAAACACTTGCAGGGTTTTATGGATGGAGGTATCATCGTGCCTGGGAGTTAGATAATAAAATAACAAATTGTTTCTCAAGGTGTAATTTTATTATTTATATTTGTCAAAAGCCTTTGTGCTTGGAAAATTACACTCATGTTACCTTTTTTATATACGGATGTTCTGGCATTGATTTGCAGTCCCAAGCAGAGCACAGTGAATTTTCTGAGCTCTCTTTTTTTCCTAATGGCAAATATTACATTATTCTAAAATTTTTGGGATTTGCTGAATAACACAATTCTGAGACCTCCCAGTGCCCAGAGACCCAAAATTTATTTAGTTTAACGAGAGCCTTTCTTGCTATTCCATTATGCTCTAAAATGTCCAAAATACAGTTTTTCTGACTGTAGAATAAAATGTTTATATTTATTTTCCAATAGAATGCTCTTTGATAGCATTAATTTTTTTTCCTATTTTTAGTCAACTGCAGTCACAAGCTGGAATACATTAAACTTAAGAAGTGGCTAAAAGACAGAGGATTTGAAGACAGTAATTTAAGGCCATCAGAGTTCCTGGGTAATGCTCTAATTATTTATTGATGGTACAATTTTCTGATTCTTCTAAGAATTTTAGATTCCTGCTTTCATTTTGAATTATGCACCTGGCTGGCATCAGGAAAAAAAACCAGTTACTGATACTCTCCTAAGGATTCTTGGAATTCCAATTTAACATAAAAAAGTAGATATAGAGGCCTGAAAAAGCCAAAATTTGTAGTGATAATAACACTGTTTTAAAGAATAAAGTAGCATCCAATACTGGAATTTAACTTTTGTTATAATTTGTTCATCTTTATATCCCCAAGCAAATTCAGCAGAGAGCTGAGTAATGTTTACAGTAAAGACTTATACTTTTTTTTCTCATTATGTAGGTTATATTTTAAACATTTTGTGATATAGACAGAGTAGCAAGAATAGAATGGATCAGAGAAAAATATTGTGACTAGAAATCCTAAAGTTTAGTTAAAACTCTGAAACCAAGAGCTGCAGCTGGTGCTGAAAGATGTGTTTGAGGAAAAAATTGAGAAGCAGGAGATGCAGGGGGAAAAGAGCCTGAAAAATAAAGAGAATTGGAGAACTAAGAAATGAGATATACCTGGAACAACCCATAATTAGATTTATGTTTTGTAAGACATAATGTCTGATCTTTTAGGGCTTTTCCCTGCTGGCCTGATCACAGATTGCTGATTTTCCATACATACCTTTATTTACTCCTGCTCTTTGTTCCTACTTCAGACACAGGAAGAGGATTGATGGCAACAAAAGCTCTTCAGGTGAGTGGTGTTTGTTCTAAAGCAAGAACCCCTCAGGTTCTTTTGACATTTAATGCAACAAGCAAAGCTCAGAATTCTGTTGTGAATATAATTTCTGACTCTCAGACTGTTGCAGCCATAATGAGAAACCCCCAATAATTAGATGAATCCTTTACACTTGATTTTTATTATTCCTTGTGTGTAATTTTTTCCCCTCCTCCCTCACAGGCAGGAGATGTGATTATTTCATTGCCTGAGGAGTGTTTGCTCACCACAGGCACTGTCCTCAGCAGCTGCTTGGGAAAACACCTCATGAAGTAAGTGACAAGTGACACTCGATGGCCTCTTGGTGGGGATTGTTCAGCAGTAATGAATTGTCTGAGGGGGGAAGGTGGAGCTTTAAACCGAATTCCCTGAGTGATGCCAGCATTTTATGGGTGTGGATTGCTCTCACAGGAAAGGTTTGGACACTGAGCATCCTCTTTTAGCTGGGCAGAGGTGGAAGAGAGGCAGCACAGGCTGGAGCTTTCTTGGAGTCCAAGATACCTCAAATCACCCTGGGGAGTTTGGGACCCTCACTGGGACCCCAGGAGGACACAGTCTTTGATTTGTGCCCATAGGAAAAGCTTCCAACACAGATGAATTAAAACCATTCAAAATATAAGAGATTATAGTTTAGTTTATCACAGAGTGAAAATTTGTAGTTTTAGTTGTTGTAGTATGGAAGTAAAAAAAAAGCAATACAGAAGTTTTTGAGCAGTGTTCAGAGTTCTTTTACTCCATTTTCTGCTGTAAGAGTAGCACAAAGACATTAGTAAAATAAATTTGACGTAAGAAAAACGTGTTAAAAATAAGGGATAGTTATTAGTACAAAATTATAAATACAGAATGTTTTAACAGCTAATTAAGTGAAAAGTTTATAAAACAGCGTTGTGTTCTTGGTCTCATAGCTTTTGCAGCAAAATTTAGAGAGCTAAGTCCAAGTGTGGAACAGCTTTCGAAATTCAGAATAAAAACTTGAATAAACAACAAGAAAAACTAAAACTGCAAGTCCAACTTTTTATCTGGTATGAAACTTTAATTAAAAAAGAAAAAAACCCCTGTTTCAAAAATGCAGTTGCATCAGAGCTTGAGCTGCCTCAGAGCCTGCTGGGACCTAAATGTGAATTAGGAATGGTTTTTTGGGAATTTGTGAGAGAGCTTCAATAGGAGAAGGAGGATAAAATGGGGCTGCAAAGCCAGGGCCTTTTAGAAAATGTGGAACAAAGGCACTTGCTGGGCATTGAATACTTGTTGTGTATCCTAAAAAAAACCAACCCAAGGGGTGAACTTGAAATTGTTCTTACAAATCAGTTTAGGTCTTGGAGATGAACTACAAAGAAGTTTCAAGTAAAGGTATTTATAACTTCCAGAGAACTCTGAGAGATGAAACACTGCTGTGTCCATTTCCCATCTCACCTCTGCCAATCTGCTGTGCTGGATTGGATTGGATTGGATTGGATTGGATTGGATTGGATTGGATTGGATTGGATTGGATGGATTTGATTTGATTTGATTTGATTTTCCAACAGCTGGAAGCCCCCTGTGTCTCCTTTGCTGGCACTGTGCACGTTTTTGATAGCAGAGAAACATGCTGGGGAGAAATCTCCATGGAAGCCTTACCTGGATGTTCTACCCAAGACTTACTCTTGCCCTGCTTGTTTGGAACAAGATGTAATCAATCTTCTCCCCAAACCCTTAAAAAAGAAGGCTCAGGAGCAAAAAATGATGATCCAAGAGTTGTTCAGATCTTCCAAAGCTTTCTTCTCTTCCCTGCAGCCTTTATTTGCTGAGAACACAGCAACTATTTTTAATTACAGTGCTTTGGAGTGGGCTTGGTGCACTATAAATACCAGGACAATCTACATGAAACATCCACGCAGGGAATGTTTTTCCCTGGAGCCAGATGTTTATGCCTTGGCACCATATTTAGATTTGCTAAACCACAGCCCAAATGTCCAGGTAAGAAACTAAAAATAGCTCAGTAAATGTCTTTATCTGTAAATTGCACTCTGTCAATGCCATGTGAGTTTATGTGAGGGATGAGGAGAGATCTCACAGGGGGAAAAATATCTCAGATCCTCAGGAACTGGAGTGCCAGGACAAGGAATGGCTTCAAACTCTCAGAGGGCAGGGTTAGATGGCATATTGGGAAAAAATTCTGCTCTGTGAGGGTGGTGAGGGGCTGGGATGGAATTCCCAGAGAAGCTGTGGCTGCTCCTGGATCCCTGGAAGTGTCCAAGGCCAGCTTGGACATTGGAGCAGCCTGGGATAGTGGAAGGTGTTCCTGCCCATGGCAAGGACTGGAACAAGATGTTTAAAATCCCTTCCAAACATTCTGGGATTCTCCAATTGGAATGTTTCAGTGTATGCAGCAAAGCCAAGGTACAGGGAGAGCCCACAGTGGCTGGGGGAGATTTGCATCCAGAGCAGGTTTTGGGAAGAGCCACTTGTAAACACAGCCCTGATCTGCTCCTAAAAGCAACACAAATCCTTTATCCTGAGACAAATTCCAAGTTTCCCTGTGTTACTTCACCCCTGGCTGAAGCTTTGGAGCAGCCTGAGGGAAGCAGAGAGCTGAGGCAGCACAGGATGGTTCAGCTCTGCTTGGAACCATCTGTGACTGCAGATTTGGAGTCTCTCCAAGAAGTCCCCACAATTGAATTTAAGAAGTTCAATCCTCTGGGGTCTTAAAATTCAAGGTTTGTTTCCTTTTTCCCCCTGCCCAGAGTAAAACCTTTTCTTTTTCGCTCCCTGAAGGTCAAGGCTGCGTTTAACGAGCAGACAAGGAGCTATGAAATTCGGACAAATTCCCAGTGCAAAAAATATCAGGAAGTTTTTATCTGCTATGGACCTCATGATAATCAGAGGCTGCTGCTGGAATATGGATTTGTTGCCATGGATAATCCTCACAGCAGCGTTTATGTCTCAGCAGGTTGGATTTATGGATTGTCTGCACAATGAAAAGCACAATAAGAGAGAACTGAACATGTAAATTCTCCAGGAGTGGAAAAGGGTTTGATACCTCTTTGCATAGATTTCAATGCTATAATTTTTTTTTTATAATTAAAAATGGTTTTTGTTAACATTTTCTTCTATAGAATTATGATCATTATCAACATCTATGTAGAGATTCCAACTGGAGGTCTTGGGTTGCACCATTGACCTCAGGATTGAAATCCTGATCTCCACAAGCTGAGAGTGGTTCATAACTTCAGTTTGAGTCAGGATTCCTTTAATAAGGACACAATCCTGGAGATTGCTGATAGCTTTTGAGAATTCTGGAAAGTTCACCAGAATTTAACATGTTTTGATCTTAGTCCTACATGAAAAATGTGGTTGAAATGTAATTTCAGAATTGATAGCTGTGGTTTCTTTTACATACAATTTATTTAAATATTGAAACTGTATTTTTCTGCAGATACTCTCCTCAAATATTTCTCACCACTGGACAAGCAGAGAAAGGCCAAACTTGCCATTCTAAAGGATCATGATTTCCTAGAGTAGGTATCTGGAGTCTTTGTTTCCTGGTGAGATTTTTATTCCATTTTTCTGGGAGTCAAGTTTTGCTTCTAGTATCAAAATCTAGCCAATAAAAGAAAAAATGAGTTTTTTAGCAAACTCACTGCTTGTGAGAGATAGAGCAGTTGTGAACACCACTACCAAAGCTTGAGCTCTTCCATGGTTGATATGTCTCAGGAAGAAAATTACCATTCTAGAGCTCACCTTAACTTCATCTCATCACTTTGACTTTGTAGGAACCTGACCTTTGGCTGGGATGGACCATCCTGGAGACTCCTCACAGCCCTCAAGGTGTTGAGTCTGGGAGCAGATGAATTGTAAGTTGTAGCATCCTGAATATTTGGTGGATGTGCAGTGTGCCATTTGGTTTTATTTCATGGAATCACCAAGGTTGGAAGAGCCCTTCAGGATCACCCAGTGCCACCCCAGCAGCATCACCCCAAACCCTGTCCCCAAGGGCCACATCCAGACTCCTCCTGAACACTCCCACAGACAGCGACTCCACCACTCCCTGGGCACCTCATCCCAAGGCCTCACCACTCCATGAGGGNCCTGAATATTTGGTGGATGTGCAGGTGCCATTTGGTTTCATTTCATGGAATCACCAAGGTGGGAAAAACTCTTCAGGATCACCCAGTGCCACCCCAGCAGCATCACCCCAAACCCTGTCCCCAAGGGCCACATCCAGACTCCTCCTGAACACTCCCACAGACAGCGACTCCACCACTCCCTGGGCACCTCATCCCAAGGCCTCACCACTCCATGAGGGGAAAATTGTTCCCAATCTCCACCCTGCCCCTCCCCTGGTGCAATTTGAGGCCATTTCCTCTCCTCCTTTCCCTTGGGACACGGCAGCAGAGCCTGACCCCCCCTCAGTGCCCCTCCTGTCAGGGAGTTGTGGGGAGCAATGAGGTCCCCCCTGAGCCTCCTCTGCTCCAGGCTGAGCTCCTTTCCCAGCTCCCTCAGCTGCTCCTCCCAGGATGTGTTTTCCAGCCCCTCCAATGTTTTCTGTTTCCCTTCACTCTCTCCTGGCTGTGTGTGACATACTGGGACAGTTTTTGGATCTCCTGTGTCTGTTTTATTGACCCCAGGTGATGCCTTAAATGGCTCCCTAGAAACAGAGAACAGGCAGGAATAAAGGAATAAAGGAGGGATTGACTGGAAAGGCCTTCAGAGGTCACACTCTGGCCTCCAGAGGCTCCTGCCTCAGTGCATCCCAAAATGGACAATGACAGCTCCCGAGTTCTTCCCACTTTGATATCAGCATCAATTGCCCAAGCAGAAGCCAGGCAAGGATGGAATTTGCCCAAGCTTGCCCCCCTCTCCCCAAGATGAAGGTTTGCAGTTGTTGGGCCCAGGAGGGTCTGGGTGTCCTTGGAGAGCGAGCTGGAGAGGCTTTGTTATGTCAGTGTGAGCATGAGAGAACAGCACTGAACGAGCTCCAGGGAACTGCAGAGTTCCACTGGGCACTGCAGGGCTGGGAACAGAGAGAAGTTCAAACCTAAGGCATCACAGGTGAGAAGAAGAAAGGCAGAGATCATCATTCACTGTGAAGTCACTCCCCTATTGCTGCTTTGGTGCTTTTATTTCTTGTATTAATAACCACACTCCCATTGTTTTCCCTTTCTGTTTCAAGTCTCAGATATTCCTTCAAGGTTCAGATTCCAGGCCTTTTTTGTGTTGGTTTGATGAAATCTGAAATGCTCTTAACCTGGCTTGATTGCCTTGAGTCATGTGTTCCACAGGCTGGAATTCCAGGAAGTTGCTGAAATTCATCTCCAGGGACTGTCAGTGCACTTGGAACATTTATTCCAAATGGCAAATCTGCCTCAAACATCAGAGATAGAAAATAGTAACCTGCACTTTGCCTGGAATAAATGAAATGAGGGAATAAATTAATGACAAAAGGGTTGTTCAAAGTTGTTTGTGCTTTGAAGATTCATTGCTGAGTGGAATAAATTGATAGAAGAACTAAAAATAAATCCCTGGGATAGGTTATGAGCCCAGGTGAGGAGCAGTGCAGCAGAACCACGTTTGGCATCCAGCTGGGGAGTGCAGCAAATAATTCTGTGTTGTTCAAACCTTTGGATTCCAGTGCCTGCTGGAGGAGAATCCTGCTTGGGGATGTCACTTCAGCCAGGAATGAACAGCAGGCTCTGGAGACAGCAGCAAAAATTTGTCACTTTTTAATAGAGGAGACCCAGCATGTCCTTCTCCAGGTAATTGGGAAAAACAAGGGAGCTCAGATTCCTTTTTCTATCATCACAATGTCATTTTTGGGGTGAGAACTGTGATGATTTTTCCCCTTTTTTTTTTTTGTCTCTTTTCACTAATAAAGTTTCTCTTGTGGAATTGAAAACCCCCACAATCAATGAAATCCTTACAGATTTCCACCAATTTCCTCTTCACATCCTATTAAATAATCAAAAATTTTAATCATTTCATCCCATTTGTCTAAACTCCAGATTTCCCAATTGAAAAGGGACAAAGAGAACCTCAAAACCCACCTGGCTTTGGTGGAAATGCTGCGCTCAGAAGACCTGAAGATCCTTCAAAAATCAGCTGAGATTCTTTGCAACTTGAATTTGGCAACATCTTGAGCCCCCCTGGAGCTGTGACAGCTGTGCTTGGTCAGGGATTATTGCCAAATTATTGCTCTTTTAATGGACCTGAGCAGCAAAGAATAATTTAAAAATTCATCAGAAGAATTTTGTTCTTTGCTGAGCTTCACACAAAAGGTTCTGCTGAAGTGGAGAGCTCAAGCTCCTTGTGTGGTTTGGAGAAAAGAGAATTTTTTAAAGCATTTCAAGGCAGGATCCTTATTTAAGGTGCAGAAATTTCATTTGTCATTGTGGTTGTGTTGTGATGATTTTTTATTATGTGGTTTTAAAAAGTGTTTATTTTTGTAAATCCATGATTTCATTTTTTACAAGACTTCTTCATTTTATTTTTTCTAAAATTCTTTCTGGAGCTGGAACTCCATTTCTTACAATCTTAAGGCCAACATACTTTTACTGCCTAAATTAAGTTTTTAAGTCACTTACACCATATTTTCCACTCTAATTAGTCTCATGAAGTCCTGATCAGTTCAGATTGGATATCAAGAACTACTTTTTCATGGAAAGGATTGTAAACCATTGGAATAGGAGGAGTCACCATCCCTGGAAGTGTTCAAAAATGTGGATGTGGCACTTGAGGATTTGGTTTAATGCTGACCCTAGTGGTGGTGTTGGGGTGATAGATGGACTTTGAGCTTAAAGTCTTTTCCAACCTTCCCAATTCTGGGATTCTCTGGCTCTGAAGTGCCTCCTGAGACTCCTTTGGATTTGGGAATGCTGTAGGGAATTCTCACCAGTTTGCATTAAGGTCCAAAGAGAAGCTCAGCCCCTGCCCCTGTGACTGTTTGACCTCCTGCCTTCCTTTAATAAACCCTTTTTCATTCTCTAACTCCAGCTGTGTTTCTAATTTTATAATTTTATAATAGTGCCAGAGATAAAGGAGATAAGGATGTTTGGTTGGTTTCTTTCCCTTTTTTCTTTCCTGGAGATGGTTATTTTAAGAACAGCTCCTGTACAATGTGTCTGGCGAGGTGAACACGAGTTTGACAGAAGTTGAGTTGCTTTTGCTGGGGGCTCCACATTTATTCCAGGTGGTTTGGATATGAGCTCTGCTCCTGGAACTCCTACACTCCCTCCAGGGAGAGCAGGAAGAGGGTCTGGAAGTGCAGGAAAGACGGCAAAGCACAGCAGTTTATGTGTATATATAAAAATATACCTTACATTTAGCCTTGAACTTTTTTGACTCAAACTAAAATATGTGCAAGACACAGAATCCTAAGCTGGGCTGAGCTGAGGTGCCTGAGGAAGCAGCAGCCCTGGGAGTGCTCTCCGCCTGTGTTACAGGACACTAAATTAAGTTTTCAGAGTGAAAGTTCTCCCTCTCAGCCTCTACTTCGAGGCCATAAGCTCACAGACACCAGTGTGGTGGATGGCAAAATGGCATTTATTGATAGGTTGCAAGGGGTAATATTGGGTTCCCTGTGTAACTTCCTTCTGCTTGCACCATAAGCTGGTTGTTGCTGGCTAATTTAGGGGGGTTAAGTAACTTTAACTGCAGAGAGGAGGAGTTCTGTCTGCCCGTACAACACGATATCTTCCGATGGCCGATCCCTAATCACTCACATTTCCCCCCTCATGATTAACTGAAAAACGTACAAAGCATAAACATTATAAAAATGCAAAGGCTATTAAAACTGGCATAATAAGTTGCAGAAGGCGATATAGCATGTTTGTAATAAGTGTGCCTCAAAGCAATTGTTGGCCAACAAGTAAAATGTTAAC
>VZRF01015171.1:295325-325692 GCA_013396875.1 Vireo altiloquus | reverse complement strand
ATTTTTTATCTTTTCTCAACCTGACAAAGATTTCTCTGCTGTTCAATTACAGGACCACAGCCACACTCCATGGGTTGTGATTGTAGCCAAGTATCTCAAAAAATGGTTCAATGAGGTATGTTGCAAAACTGTATTATTGTTGTTATTGGTCTGTCTTTTCTAAACTAGTTAATTATTTTGGTGGTGTGTAACATAAAGAAAACAAGGTGGAATAATAAAAAAAAAAATAGCTAATTGAAATACAAGTGAATGTGTGAGCAATAACAGACTCCTGGAGTTCAGCAGTCTGATCACAGTGAGTTTAGTAGTAGGTATTTTAAAGACAAAAATCTCTTTGTGTTTTTTAAATTTAGAAAAGTGAGCAGTTGCCTAGGAGTTACAAAGAGAAAGAAGCCTTCAAAGAACTGATTCGGCAAGGTAATCCATGTCCCAGAGATCCCTTATTCCTACTGGCACAAATATATATAAGGTGGTGTCTGAAAAGTAATCACAAGTTCTCTCAGGTTTAATTTATGAGACATCTGCTGGTATATACTGTATGATTTTTCTGCTAAAAGATTGTTTTGTACAGGTGGATCTTGCTTCTAAATGTGTGTTGGCAGTGTTTCATCCTGTGTAAGATCCAGAGTGTGTTTTGATGTGGGTGGGAGGAAAGACCTTAGTAGAAAATCCAGTTAAAAATGTGATAAAGAGGAAAGCAAGTGGCTTTTGACACTAGAATTGTTATTAACTGTGATTATTTGATGTGTCCATTGACCCACCAGGCACCTGCAATCTCTCATCTCTGAATGACCAGGTTCTGTAGCACTGAGTGCAGTGTAACCAGGGTGTGAATGACTTCATTCGTGCAGGTGTTCCAGTCCAATACCTTCTGAGGCTGCTAAAATTCACGTGGCATTTTTAACATCTATAAATACATTGTCTTAAATGATTGTAGAAGAGCACCATTAACTGAATTTTTGATGTTTCCTCACTTAAGGGTGGTCTGTGTGCAAATTTGGAGTGTTTCTGTCACCCTTATCCCCAGGCTGTGATAGGGAGCTGATCTGTAGTAATTACCTTTGGTAAACCAGATTTTTAGTGGAGGCCCTTTCTTGGGCTGCCTTGCTCTGTGTATGCATAAGTGTTTGCCAAACTTGATAAAAAAGCCAAACAAAACAACAACGAAAAAACCAGCAAAATATGACTGGGATGGGAAAGAGAGTTGAATTGTTAACTTAGTGCTTATGGAACTTCATTATCTCTTTCTCACACAAATGAACTGTTGTTTTTGTGATAAGTAACTTCTACTTAACATCACAGGAAAATGAATCTGTAAAATGAATTCAAATGAAGTTAGCTTAATAATTACATCTGGTCTTTTTTCTTTTGATTTATTTTTCATTTTTTTGCTGGTAGCTGTTATGCCACAAACACATCCAAAGCCAGTCTGCTCTGTTGGTAAGACATAAATGATGAGATGTAATTCAAACATTAATTTTTTTTTCAATAAGGTATCTTAAAGAATGAAAATGGAACCCCAGAAGATGAGGAAAATTTTGAAGAAGCTATAAAAAATGTGAACACAGCATTAAATCCTACAGAGGTAAAATAAACATTTCTCTGATGAAACTAAAGCAATTTCAACTGCCTCGTTTTCTCAGAACATATTACTCACATTACTTTTAGGACAGAAATTCCATTTGTAACATTTGTATTTAGCTAAAACAGGATTAGTACAGTGTTTAGAACTGAATTTGTGTAGTTAAATAGTCCTAGACTAGCTGGCACTGTAGCTTATGGAAATTTTCTTACTCTCTTGCTCTTGCAAGAAAGCTGCATGTCCCTCCTGCAGACTTGAATTCGAGTCTAGAATGAGTCAGCAACCAGAATGCATCAGCAGTGAGTTTTTGTCTTAGACTTCTACAGTTCAGTCTGTAAACTCTGTGTAGTGCTGGCTACAACTGTAAGGATGTAGTAGTGAGTGGTGTGGCTGATGCTGATTTAAATCCACTGCTGGGGGAGAGGCTGAGAGCATTTACTGAAGTTGTGCTGTGTTGAAGCTAGAGGCTGGAGTAGTTACTCTCTGTAGGAATGAAGGGCTGCAAGGGATGGATGATACAATAAGTTCACTTCTCTCCTTTTGAAAAAACTTAATACAAAATTCCCTTCATACACTGGTCAAGCTTAAAAGCATTAGAAGTGCTGTGTTCATTGTTTTTTTAAATAATCCTGACCTAGTAAGTTGTAGTTTAGAATTGAGCTCTGATTTCCTTAGTTTCTCATCTGGGATAAACTGCAAAGGCTCTATGGGGCAAAAACAGATTCTGTGATTCTTCCTAGATTATGTTCTGTTGTTTTGAACTGTGCTGATCCTTGCTTGGAGCTCATGTTAAAGCTCCCAAGAAAGTAGCAGGTAAAACTTAGTGCTGTCATTCAAGCCACTACAAGACATGGCCCGGGATATTAATATTCATTTATGTGCCAGACTAACCTACAGCAGCTAAGGAGTCAAAACACTAACGTTTGTAACCCCATTCCCCTACCCTGGCCTTTTTGCTGCTCTGCCCCAGCAGGCAGGGTGGGAAGTTGGGACAGTTGCTGCTGCAGTTTTTTTAAACCTTCTCTGTCAAAGGTGGAAATCAGGTGAGATTTTGTTTGTAACACTGATCTTGCTCAGAAGCATTGCCTTGCTCTTGGGCAGGGCTGCTATTAGAAATGTGTATGAGAAGCAGTGACTGTGTAGGATTCAGAGATTGGGTATGAAACACTCAGAGTTGACTGACATATGTAATGAGTGTTGAGATAATTCAAGAAATCAGAAGTCAGTTAATTAGCAACCATATTTTTTTTTTCATAGATTCCAAGAGGCATTGAAGAGCTTTTTAATGATGAATGCTGCCTAAAACTCACAGAGCAGGTATGAGTAGTTAAGGGTAAGACTTAAAAGTAGAAAAAGCATTGTAAATAACATCTGTGTACATGACTGTCTCTTGTGCATTTGTAGTCATCTTCCTTCTGGATTTTGGTTCGAGCTTTAAAGGAATTTGTTGCAAATGAAGGGCAAGGAAGCTTGCCTGTCCGGGGCACCATTCCTGATATGACAGCAGACTCCAGTAAATTCATCAAATTGCAAAATGTGTAAGTAGACAACTCCTTGAGAGAGCTCACATCCATTCATGTCACTTGTATTTTGTCTTTATAACGTAAAACAAAACAAAACAAAAGATACCCTTCACTGTGGCATTGATGGCTTTCTGCTGTAATTATTTACTTCTTTATTATTGCCAGATACCGTGAAAAAGCAAAGAGGGATATTGCTGCTGTGGGGAACCATGCTGCTAAATTGTTACAGTCCCTGGGCAAGGTGAGTGCAAACCTATGGCTGTTCTTCTAATGGAATGAAGTATCTGAGAAGTATCTGCTTTATTTATCACTTTTGGTTTGATCATATAAAAGTCAAATGCATACAGGGATAGACTATTTACAATTTTAAGACACTTTTTTTTGTACATTTGTTACTTGTTATTTCACAATAAACCTGCTAATATATCTGAAAGCAGGAATTCTCTGGCCATTGTGTGTACTGGAATGAGTATGTTCTCTCTTTTAGGCACCTGAGTCTATCTCAGAAAGAGAATTGAAATTGTTCTGTGAGTATGCTTGGATTTGTTCTGGGTTTATGCAAATGATCAAATAATCAAAAACTTTTGAATGATCATGTAGTTATGAAGCAGTAAGTCAGTATGTGAACTTTTCAAGTAGGTGCTAAGGTTTGCGTCCCTCATTTTCAGGAGAAGTAGCAGATGTTCAGCATCTCTCAGGAGTGAGTCTGTAAAGGTTGGCTTTAAAATTATGTGTTTTTTCACTCCAAACAAGAGTTGCCCTATGCTTTCTGTGACGAGTACCTGAGCACTCTTGTCCGTGCTGGGGTACTGGTTCCAGAGTGTAGGTTCTGTAGACTTGCAGTAGTCTGAAAAGCTGTAACCCAGCTGGTGGCACTTCGGGCTGTGTCTGTTGTGGATGTGTACAGGTGTCCAGCAGCAGCCTGACTGAGGCTCCTCACAGCTGGAAAACTCCCCTGTAAGCACAGAGCCAGGAGCATGCTCCCCTGCATTGATAAAACATTTGGGAACCTCCCAGTTGCTCATTTTTTAGTGCCAGGTTATAGCTGCACCCTGGATTGTTTCATAGCCATGATACTGGAGAAGAACCTTTTCCAGCTCGTGGCTGTGCTGTTAAAATATTAATTGAGGACATGTGAGGCAGTGTTAGATGTGGTGGAAGATAGAAAGAACCGTGTTGATTTGCAGCCTGAAAGAGGGAAACATGGTGGCTGTGGCTGATGAATTGCTGTGACGTAGCTGTTACATTACCATGACAGATACATGGAGATTCCACATGAGCACAAAATACTTCCCTAAAACTCTCATGACCATAGACGTAAATGTAGTTTAACAGATTTTTCTTACTGCGAGCTAAGAAGAGACAGGAAGGTGTTCAATAGAATGCCGTTAGGTTGCAGTGTTGGCCATGTGGCAGAGCAGTGAGGCAGGCAGGCAGGGCTGTGGCGGGCAGTGCCACTGACTGCATGTCTCTGTGTGCCCAGGCAGCAATGCAGCCTTCCTGCGCGTGGTGCGCTGTGGGTCCCTGCTGCAGGAGTGCAGCCTGAGCTCCGCCAGCAAGGATGCCATCGGTGAGTACTGCTGCTTGGCACAGCCTTCGCTGCATTTCCAGCTTGGTTTTGTGGGGAAAAGGAACTGTAAGCTACATGTTGTACTGCATTATGCACTTTCATCATTTGGCATCGACTACAAGTGTGGAGCTTTTAAGTCTAGAATGTTGAATTCAATTTGATTTTGAAATTCAAAAATAACCTGACAGATGCACATTTCAGCTTTTTTTTTCTTGTGGATTTTACTTGTAGTAGTCTTGTTTTCTTCAAACTTTTCTTTTCTGTACCTCAGTTATTTCTGACAGAGCTGAAAAGGTGCTTTAACCTGACCAAATGAAAATAATTATCTTGACCCCTTTCAGCTTATCTCTTTAGTACCAGAACTAGCAAATTAGTTACTTAATACTACTTTTGGTTTTTATATTGCTTTTTTTTTTTGAGTCTGCATAAATGAAAAAAAAAAAAAAAGCTGGGAATAGTTTTTTGTTAGAGTTTGTTGAATTTAAGCTTATACAAGTCCTCTGAATGTCTTGGACAAAATATGTATCTGTTTTGTGTATACATAGATCTTGTAATATTTATAATTTCAGTGAAAGCTCCTTGAATTAGTTGGTAATGGGCAGTGGGATATAAGTAGTAGTTAGTATTTACAAAGACTATTGATCTGCATGGTAAGGGATTTAAGGCCTGTTTTATAATTACAGTCATTACAGTTAAATGCTTAAAGCATGTGTTTCAGATCCTAAAGTTACAGCTAAGGAATACCCTGTTTAAATTAAAGCAGCTGCCAGAATTGAAATGTGAGTTTCTTCACTGAATAGTTTATATTAAATACATATAATATGGTTTTGTCATACACAATTTTGCCTCCCAAGTTTATCTGACAGTTGATTAAGATTCTGTCACAGGTTGTATTCATTAAGGTTTCTTTCTACTGCAGATTTTACAGTTTATTTTCAGGGAATTCAAAACGTCTCTTTTTCCATTTCATCTGTACCAGCTAACCAGTTCTCTTGCTGTTTTCAGTTTCCCATATGGATAACCCAGACAGTGAAATAGTGCTGTACTTGATGCTGAGGGCTGTCAATAGGTTTTACAAGCAGCATGGTAGATACCCAGGTATGTTAATACCAGTTACTTCACATCATCAAAAGAAATACTAAGGTCCAATAGTTACTAGTCCAGTAGTACAAGTTATAAACTACAAATACAACATCAGTTGTGGTTTTGTTTCCATAGTAATACAACTTTAGAAATGTGAAAATTAAAATGAGATTTTTTTTCTCTTTGGGAACTTAATGAATTTATCTGAATTAGTACCAGGGTTACAAATCAGTTCAGCTATGCAGTAATTTATTTATCATGAGTAGCATAAACAGAATACTCAATTATTATTAGCCTAGTATTAATAACACATTAATTGGCTTAGAAACTTTTTAGGAAAACAAAATATTTAGGCTGCCATTTAAACCCGTTAGCTTTGGCTGTGGTGTTACAGTTGTGTGATGAGACAGTTGATTTATTTCGCAGGTGTCTACAACTACCAGGTGGAAGATGATATTGGAAAACTAAAATCTTGCCTTACTGCTTTCCTGCAAGAACAGGGGCTGTCTGTAGTGGTGAAGGATGACTACGTGCATGAGTTGTAAGTGTTACGTTTGGAGTGTGGCTTTGTTGGTAAGACTGCCTGGCAGTTTCTGACCGTTCTTTCCTGTGCAGTTGTCGCTACGGAGCTGCTGAGCCTCACGCTGTGGCTGCCTTCATGGGAGGTAAGGGTGACACTGCCTTTCCCAGGGCCACACCAGCACCCCCCTGCTGAGTCAGAACCTCTGCTGGCTTCATTGCTTCGGGCTCTCAGAGCACAGGCTGCAGTCAAAGATGGCATTAGGGCAGAATCCTCCCCTTCATTCTCCAGATATGACCTCCTGTAGTATATATAGAATAAATGGGCACAGCAGGGGTTTAAAGGCAGTAAAAGAAGCCAAATAAACTTCAGACACAATCGCAGTACATCAACTCTTCAAGCTTAAAAATGTGTTTAAAAATGAAATGCTTGAAAGAGGTTTAATTTTTTAAAAAAGAAAGTGATAATTATAGTGCTTTCAAAATTGATGCAGAACACATCTTTTAACACGGTACTTATGTTAAGGGTCTGTGAAATATAAATAGCCTTGGTTTCTCACCTTCATTCAACCTGCAGATGTTTCAATGGATGCTCAAAATTGATATATCAGTTAACTTACCTTCTTTATTTGGCTTCGTGCAGTGCTGAAGATAATGATATAGTATATGTTCTGTGTATGTAGAAATTTTTTTCTGATTAAGCAAAACTTGGTCTGTATCATTACTTATGTTAAGATATAAAGGTAACTTCTGAAGAAATTACAGAATGTTTCCTACTACAGGAAAACTCAAAGGGATCACAGTGAAGTGACCCTTCAGTTTATTTTGCAGTTAAGTTTTACATTGTTTTTTTTAATTGAACTTCTCAATTTAGAGAGGTCATCACTTCCATGGGCCTGTCTGCTCACGCATTTTTGCTCTCTGTGTATGTACATGGAGAGAAAGAGTATGCAAAGCTAACTTATGAAATAGCAGCTTTCTGATCTTCTTTTATACTGGGGAGTACTGAAAGGATTTTTGCCTCCTAGGAGATTTATCAGGCACTTCTGAAATAATTCCAGTGTAGGGACTTCTAGATAAATAACATTATTTTACTGTTGTTTAAATATTACCTGCTAACTGCCTTCTGGTTTTTATTCTCTTTTACAGGAGCTGCTGCACAGGAAGTTATCAAAATCATTACAGGACAGTTTGTAATTTTTAATAACACCTTTATTTACAGTGGAATGTCACAGACTTCAGCAACTTTCCAGCTGTAGGATAAGCTCTTGCATTCAATGCCTCCAGGCACTGCTGCTGCTGTATTTACAGTTTTTACAGTTCTGTAAATACTGTGGTGTTCTGCCACTGACTGGACTGTTCTGTATTACCTACTAATTAAAGTTCCTTTATTTGTAATTATCTTATTTTTGTTGTTGTTGTTTCCTGAGGACAAATGAAATCATACTATATCCTGACAATTTTTTTAAATCTAGAGTTTTCTGATTAACCTCTGAACGAAAAAGGCAGTAGCAGTAGTAGTAGTTTTTGGCAAGGTAGGTTGCATTTGCAAATTGGCTCCCCTCATTTGCAGCAGAACTGATTTTTTTTGCAAAAGCTGCTCATTAGCTTGAGTGGGGAGAAGATGCAAAAGGATGAGAGGCTGATGGAGCTGTGATGGTCTGAGGAGCTCTGTTGCTGCGAAGACCTGAAAGGTGAAACACCTTTTATTGAGTTCAGGGTCGTTAAGGAAAGGGAGTGTGTGCTTGAAAGCTTGGTCCTGTCAGCTGTATTCACCTAGAAAAAGGTCTTTTTCCTGCACCTGTGTGTGTGGCCAATGCCAAGGGATGGCATCTCTTTCTGTTGTGGGGGCATTGCAGCCTCCAGCTGCAGAGTATGCAAACTGAGGTGCACTGAATTGTGTTCTCCAGGGCTCTGTCCTGTTTAACATCTTTATTGATGATTTGTGTGAGGGGATTGTGAGCATTCTCAGTATATTTGCAGACACCCAGCTGGGTGGGAGTGTGGATCTGCTGGAGCACCGGAGGGACAGACTTGATCAATGGGCCAAGGACAATGGCGTGAGGTTCCACAAGGCCAGGTGCCATGTCCTGCAGGTCACCAGCTGCCTCAGTATGGGCCAGTGTGTGCCCAAGTGGGCAACAGGACAATGGCACCTGGCCTGTATCAGTACCAGTGTGGGCAGCAGGAGCAGGGCAGTGCCTGTCCCTCTGTGCTGGGCACTGCTGAGCTACACCCTGAGTGCAGTGTTCAGCTCTGGGCCCCTCGTGAAACAGGACATTGAGGGGCGGGAATGTGTCCAGAGAAGGGCAGCAAGGCTCGTGAAGGGTTGAGAAAATTTAACATGAGGAGTAGCTGAAGAAGCTGGGTTTGTTCAGTCTGGAAACGAGGGGGCTCAGGAGGGACATCGCTCTCTCCAGCTCCCTGACAGGAGCCTGCAGTTTTGTGGGGCCGGTCTCTTCTGCTGTGCCTGCAGTGAGAACCAGAGGAAAGGGCCTCAAGCTGAAAGTTGAAATTCAGATTAGATTTTTTTCACTGTTCAGATGTTGAGGTGACCCCTGGTGGAGTCACCGTCCCTGGAGGTTTTTAAGAGGCCTCTGGTCCTGACACTGGGAAATGGTTTAGTGGTTTAGTTTGCAGTGGCAGTGCTGAGCTGACGTTGAACTGGATGCTGTTAACGATCTCTTCCATTCCTGACGGTTCTATAATTCCGAGTGCTTCCCGCCTGTCTGAGGGGAAGGCTCAGGGCTGACCCGAGCCCGAGAGCGGCCGCGCCGTGAGGCATTCGGGCGGCGCTGCGGCTGCGGCGGCTCCTGAGGGGCCGGGCCGGGCGCTGCCCTGAGCCCGGCGGGGCCGCCGCTCCCCCTCAGCGCGGAGATCCCAGGCCGGCGGGGCCGACGCTGTCCCTCAGCCCGGGGATCCCAGCCCTCAGCCCGGCGGGCAGCGCTCGGCAGCCGGCGCCCGCCTCGCCTCGGGTTCTGCCCGGAGCCACCCGCGCCGCCGGATCACAGGTAGCTGAGCCGTGCCCCATTTCCCCCCTCCGGACTCCCCAGCCTTGCCACAGAAGAATGCAGCTGTTGTTTCGTCTTCAGACTGTTGCCGTTCCCCCCTCCACCCCCCCGCCCACTCTTTTATAAAAAAAAAAATTCTGTGTTCTTTCCTTTTTATATTTGGGCTGATCTGGAGTGCTTGCTAAGACTTCAAAGTGGAGCTCTAATAATGAGCTGTAAATCACACACGGCTCATCTGAGGGAGGAGGGTGGGAGGGAGCTGAAATAGGCCAGAGCACTCTCAAGTCCTGTTCCACAGCACAGCGTCCTCACGGCCTCAGCTGCTGCCGTGGGATTTGGTTTCCACAGGACGCCAGACTTCTCCCCTCTTTGGGGTTTGGTCCCTGGGTTTCAAAGGATGAATCCCACCCAGGCTGGCTGGTTACTGGCCGTGCCAGCCACGTGTTATAGTGCTGCTGAACACACACTGACAGATCTGCACTTCCCCAGGAGTGGTTTTTAAAGTTTGAAGGGATGTTACTGAGTTATTTTCCATAACTGATGGAGAAGTAATATGTTTTATGTGCAACATTTGCCCGATGTTTGTTGAAGCAAATCTAATTGCTTGTCTTTCCACCTTGCCCCGTGATGCAACAACAGAGGTGAGCTATTTGCATCTAATTAATGTAGGCTAGCTTATAAATACTATTTTGTGTACCTTCTGTAGGTTGCAAGATAAAGATCCAGGTAAGGTCAAGACGTATCCTTGTATACATATAGTTTTAAACCCCTTGTGCTTCCTATATTGTATAATTGTATAAACGTGTATTAAATTAAACTCTTCTGAAATGCAATTAGCTCCAGAGTGAACTCATTTTTACAGCCTTCCTTTTGTTTTCTCTTAGGCTGTTAGGGTGGTAGCAGTAGAACAAAAAGAGGTGAAGAAGGGTTGCAAGCTTTTCCCAGGTGTGGCAGGGTTGGGTTTGCAGGAAAATGAAATGCATGTCTATTATACCTTCTGAAAAGCTGAAGGGAGATGAACTCTCTAAGTTCTCCCTCTCTAATGGAAGCCGCAAAGGAATAGGGACGATCAGTAACTCTAAACAGAAAGCAGAGCTGGCTGTCTTCATTAAGATGACACTGATACTGCTTCAAGCCTTTGCTCCACTTTGAGAAGGAAAACTAATCCATTATTAAGCTGGATTCACTGCTGATTTAAAGTTTCTACCTGGAGCCAAGTAATTTTTTGAGTATTATTAATAGGTTACTGTGATGCTTGCATCAACCTTTTGTGTTTGGGACTTGGGGTATGTTTGAGGGACCATCTTACTGCCTCCAAACCTGAATGTCACTCTGCTACTGAACTCTCAGTGGCTGCCACATTGGGTTTGTCAAGAATCAGTGATGTTTTGGGTTTTGTGGGTTGTATGGTTCATGTAATGTGACAATGTCTTTGGTGAATTAAAAGAAATTCTTAGCGTAAGGAATATGTCTCTGCTCATTGCCTTTGGTTTGATCAGTACCACTAGAACAACACTGATGTTTCAGTGTCTCCTTGAGCAGCAGAAGGCTGAGTGTTTTATAGTGTTCACCCCTTAAGTAACATTGCTTGGGTGCCACTTGTTGGCTGATGACAGAGTTGGCCACTATTGTAAGGAAAATTGGATCAGCTTGGCTGTGATCAGTGACACAGAGCAGGGGATATTCTTTACTGACAGGGACGTTGACAGTGCCCCTCAGTGGTAACATGGAGTTATCTGATTTCTGCAGAATGTCCACTTTCAAAAGATGATAACCCAGGACTTAAAATGCAGCATTGTTATAAAATACAGTAATTTCCAAAGGAGAACTTTGCCATTCAAGAATACATTAAACTGTGTGTGTGTGTCAGATGACAGAGTAAAGGCAGAAAACTGGAAAGAATGCATTTTAGAAAAATTATATCATTTATACTGCATATACTATAAACACTGCTAATCTAAACAGAACTGAAAACAATTTTTCCTTGCTGTTGTAGAAAAAGAACAGAGATAAAACAAAAATGAACACTCAAAAGGTCCAGAAAAATCAGTGTGGTAAGATATCTAATATAATTTGTCATTATAATCTGCATCAATTTTACAAAGTTTCAGTAGACTGTGATGGGCCTGTCATGGGGTGGTGAGCTGTTGGGAAAATGTTCTTTTTCCTAGCTGCCAAATTTTGGATACTATATTGGATAGGTAAAGGGTAAATCTAATGACAAAGTTACAAATAGTAAAGCACACAACCACAAAGTCACCTTTTTTTTTTTCCTAATCTGCTAATATTTGTCCACATTTTCACTGTATTTTAACTTTAAGAAGCCCCAAATCTTCCAAGAGTTTACAATATACAATACCTGCTATGTACTATTGCAAATAATTATCAAATAAGCCTTTTTATTATACCCCAAAGACTAAGAAACAGATTTTTCCAAGTTTCTTTACCCACCTAGGATTGTTTGTAGGTGCCCAGTGAATACTTTGTGTTGCCTCTTTAAGCACCTGATGAAGGACTCTGCTGCTGTGGTGCATGATTTATGTCTCCTGTAACTCAGTACCATGGAGCAGCCTTGGGCTGTTGGACTCTTTCCTTACTATGTAGATTTTAGTGCATTTGCACTCTTAATATTTTAGTGGCTGTTTTATTTCCACTTAATGCACCTTGCAATTGTAAATTTAATGTTTGATAGTTTACATCACGCTTTCTATAAGTTACTAGTAATTAAAGGCCAGAAATACTAAAAGGAGGCTGTTACTCTAACAAAGGAAATCATGCTCAAATTACAAACTGTGGACAGAAATATTTCTAGGCTAGGTGTATTTGTTCTTTGTGGGTGAATAGAAGTGATGTAGCTCAATTTTGGGTCACTTTTCCCCCCTTTTAAAAAATACATGTACATACTACATTTTGGAGAGGTTTATTCTAATACTGAATAGGTTAATATATAGAAAATGTAACAATTTTCATGAAGTGTTTTATGTTTGCTCCTAGATGTGAAAACAGATCTGAACTTGCTGCTTGAATGCCTGAAATATCAGATGGACTGCCCTCTGTCTCAGAAAGAGGCTTTGATCACTATCTATTCCATTTGTCAGCAGAACAGTAAGAAATGTTTTACCTTAGAAACAACACACTCATCTCCGTTCACCATGTATGTTAAGAAACTGGTGGGCACTGTAAAAATGTTTTCTAAAAGATGTAAGATTTGAGATGTTGTAAAATCTTGGAAGCCTTTCATTATGTGGAGAAACAAAAGGAAAAGCTTTTGTTCTTTTTTTCTCTTGCAGGTGAAGCAAGCGAATACTTTAGAGAAATTGGTGGTTTGATGTTTATAAATGACCTTGCCAAGTCGAGTGTTCATTGCATAGTAAAGGAAGCAGCTTTATTTACATTGGGGATTATTATAGAGAGTAATGGTAATAAAAATAATATTTGTTGTATTTCTGAGTGCATTATGGCCCCCTGTCTTTACTAGTGATTGTGCTTTGTCTCAATTTTTTTTTGGTCTCACAAAATGGGACTACAAGATTGTCATTTGGAGCAAGGGGCAATAAAGGTGCCCCAGTTCCTCTGTCCATCCCCAGGTTTGATCAATGCCTTGTTGATTTGTGCCACAGGATGTCTTTAAGTTACCAGACACCTGTGCTCCTCCTCTCCCTCAGCAGCAAGTGCTAAATGACTCCTAGACTGTCNGTCTTTAAGTTACCAGACACCTGTACTTAGCAAGTGCAAAATGACTCCTAGACTGTTCCAAAGCTTGCCAGGCTCCTGGCTGATGTAGAACTCACTGCAGGGGGAAGCCCACAGTCACTTCATAGTCCTGCCTTATCTCTACTCCTCACATACCATCATGACCACAACTGAAATTTAATAATTTAGGATTATGAGTGGCTTACTTTAGGACTTAATGGTTTTCACCTTCTGTTTTCAGTGTATTGTCAACAGACTTTGTGTACTTCTGCATTGTTTGAAGACCTCATTTTATTTTTAATTAAAAAGGATTCTGGTGTGAACTTGAAAAGAATGTCTGTGTATGTCATCTTAGTACTGGTTTCAAATAATAGTAAGTTGGGTTTTTTTTCTATGTTACAACAACACTCTTTTTCTACTTCCCAATCTGCAGTCCAAAATTTGGAACATTCAATAAGTAATGTTTTGGTAAAGTTAATTTATAAAGATGAATGTTTGCATGTAACTGAACCTGAATTGTCTAAGTAGGTCACTGCTCACTGGGATTTCCTTAAACACCAGAACGTGGTTTAGTTCTAAAAATACAGTTTGCAAATGCAAACCCATAGTTTCTGAGCGTGTATAGAAAAACCAGACACAGAAAGGTGGTATTACCAATATGTTGATATGATTTTAAGTTGGGAGATGTTATAGTAAAGGAGCAGACCTTTCCAAAAAGAAAGTAGAGAAGATTTCCCCCTAACTGCCCCCTGGGGCACTTGTTAGACCAATGGGATTCTTGAGGCCATGAAGGGTCTAGACAAAATTAAAATGATACATTACAGTATGGAGGTATGGCTGAAATTACAATTACAGGAGGGTTGGCCTTCTGGGGAGGACATGTACTAAGGAAAAGGAACATATGTATGTACATTGAACTTGATGTTAAGATTTTGTCTGCAATTGCATTTGTCTCTGGAGTCTTGTGTGTGTTCTCTTTTAGAAAATGGGCAGACCTATGTCAGAGATACAGGCTGCATCAGCCTGCTGCTGCAGTTATTCAGGTAACCAGAGCTGCAATTCCAACAGCCAAATAATAGACTGGTTAATAATAATAACTGGTTAGCAGTTGTGTTTCCTTGACTCTTTGGGACTTGTTTGCATTTGTCCTTAACAGAACAACTCTCTCTACCTCTGGGAAGAATGTGTCAGATGAAAATACTGATCCCTGCTACCAGCTCTGGTCTTCAGTGTGCAGCACTCTCTGTGCCTGTGTGAACAACCCCCAGAACGGTATGTGTCGCTCTAAAAATTGTGAAAGACGTTTAAAGTTATTCTCCAAATTGGTAACACTTTGGTTTCATTTTTACTGTTCAGCTGAAATTTCATTTCATTACATTTTGATTTGGGGTAATTTGTTTTTATTTTTCCAGAAGACAATCAAAACATTTGCTGTTCGGTTTTTCCCTATGCCAAGGAATGGCTGGAGAGTTGCACAGAGCCTGAGATAGTTCGTCCCATTTGTTCATTTCTTGGCCTCACAGTTGCCAATAACTGTAAGTGCAGCTCAAGCTTTACACAGTTTTGCATTTGTTAAAAGTAAGTTTAATTAAGAGTGTTAAATGTTTTTTTTTTCTTGTCAATCTCTACAAAGTCATTTACTGTTCTTCCAATTTTTACACTGGCAACTGTATTCCACTATCTTTACTTAGGCTACACTGTGCTTATGTCCACAAATAGCCACAAACTGGTTTCATTTCATGAGGTCAATAAAAATTATTTGGAAGCTGTTTTGATTAAAATGATTTCTAAATAAAAGTCATTATTCCATGACTGAAAACAATGACTTAGGTAGAACTCAAGCACGATGTTTATCATTTGTATGCATATATTAGGCATAGGCACTGTTTTCTGTAAGTATTTTATATGCAGGTACTACATTTCTTGAGATTAATAAATATCCAGCTTCTGTTGTATAAGAAATGTAATGACTAATACATGCACAGAAAGACTGTGATGAACTTACTTGGTAAAATGTTAAAATAATTTGCAAACTGTATTGCTTAAATCACATTTTTTCTATTTTTCACTAAGCATATGTACAGAAATATTTTGTTTCTATTGGAGGATTGGATACATTAGCCAAAGTTCTCCTTGAGCTTATGCATGATTCCTGTTTGAGTCACTCAAGCATGAAACTTGCAGTGGTAGTAACAAAGACTCTGGATGCCTGCATTGCTAATAACTGTGAGTGAAAAGACATTTTTTATCTATGATAATTGTAAAATGCAATTATTAAAGTCTCGTGTTGGTGGAAAAGTTATATAAATGGATGCTTAAAGGCAGTTAAGTTATATACATCCCAGTGGATGTTGCAGAGTTTTTTAAAGTTCAGAGGTATAAATGGGGAGTGATTCCAGTCATCTGAGGTGGATTACTTTCCCATTATTGCTAAAATAAACAGTGAAATTTAAACCCTACTGAAAATTAAAAATAAGATGCTAGAGCTAGTTTTGTGTAGGTAAAGCTGAGCACTGGGCATGGCAGTCAGTTTGGATCCTGGAGTTAGGCCTGTGCCTGAATGATAGATTGTGTAGCTTTGGGAAGCTTTAGGAACTCAGAGGTGGAGCTGAACAAATGAGTTATTTCTGCACACCACACCTCTGCTCTGATTTGCTGGCTGGGTAGTGCTCTCCTAATGAGATCTTGTGTATTCCATCAGAAGGTTTGGAGAAACCTGAGATCCTGACAAATCCATGCTGTGGCCACGGTTGGTTGACACTTCTACCATAAGGGCTTAAAATGGAAGTTCCCAAAAGTTTAAAAGCATAAAGCTGCACTAGTTCTGAGTGTAGTTTCAAATCAAATCAAACAGGGTTAGGCCTCAGCATGGATGGACTAGCAATGGTGTTCCCAGTTTCGGGAAGGGCTTGCCCTTCTTTTTGTGGCAGATACACTGTGTGTAAAAGCTTATTCAACTCTTTCTGGCTCTGTACTGGAGCTGATAAAGGATGTGGAGAAACTCAGCAGAGATCTCCAATTCTTGCACAGTGCAAAGCCCTTGATTATCAAATCTTCTACCACAAGTCCATGGAGCACAGGCTGGGCAGAAGGGCAGGGCTGGGTTTGGGAGCAGCACAGGAGGGATGTGCTAATCTGAAGTGTTAAAGGCAGAGCAGGGCAGGCCTGAGCAGGCCCAAGGCTCTGAGGGGTCTCTAAAGTTTCCTCAAAGCCCAGCATTTTATACTTGGGTGATTCCTACACACTTACCTAGTTTCTTTTCCTTCCAATTATTTTAACAAACAGCTGCCATGGGTGTTGTCTTGGCAAAGTATCACACTGTGTCAGAGCTGCTGAAGCTGCTGTCCAATGAGACACTGAACACAGGAGAAAAAGTCAGTATTATTCTAACCATTGGACACTGTACTGAAGTTTGTGGTAAGATTTGCTTTTTCTTTTTTCTTTCTGTCAGCTTCTCCTAAGTTCTCATGCACTGACTCCTCCAGTGGTGTCACTTCACCAAGACTAGAACATGAGGGAGAGTTCTATTAAATAAGATAATGTTAATATTTGGGGAAAAGGTTTTTATAATGTCCATCTTTAAAAGCTTGTTAGCCCGAAGTGTCTTTAATAGCTTTGAAAAAGTAGATGAATATGCAAGAATTCAGAGCTGCTCTTAGGAATCACAGGGAATAATTAATCCAGACCTGAAAACTACTGCAATACATAGAGAGCAAATGAGTTGTCTTGGTCCTTGCATCCAGCTTCTGTCCACTGCTTACAAGAGCAGCAATGTTTGTAAAAGCTGTGTAAGTGCATTGGTTTCGAAGTTACATAAGCAGTAGGTAGCCCTGAAATATTTTTGTCATGTTCCTCAGGGCTTACCTAAGCATATCTGGTAAAAATGTAGCACTTCAGTTGGTATTTCATGGTAGTACAGGCAAATAGAAAGGGAAGTTCATTTGTACTACTGGTTTTTTCTCATGTATGTTCAGATAAACAAGAAAAGGGGCTTATATTCAAAAATTCTGATTGGTTTTCATCCTCTGAGTGCTAATAACATGCAATAATTAGCTCAATATGTCATAAATTTATTTTAAAAGACATTTTTTCATGAAGAATTAATTGAAACAAGGCTTAGTGGAAAATGTCTTTTGAATAGAAAAATGATTAAACCAACAGAAGAAAGTTTTCTCTTAAAATGCCAACACTGTCAAAATAAAAATACTTTCTTTTTTAAATTAAGTTTAAACAAGAAGGAACTATTTTTAGCAAGTTATCAGTTTCATGAATACATATGCAAATGAGAGCACAATAAAAAATTTAGTTAATTACATAGATTAAACTACTAATTTTATTACAGTTTTTCTAATTATAAACTTTAAGATTTTAACATTTCTGCATCTCAGGGCTTATAGAAATGTAGCAGATCTACTCCAAGAGCAGGTAATGGAAGAAGAGACTTACAGAAGTCATAATTCTAATGTTTTAGGCCACAATTAAGTGATCTTGGAACTCCATCATATAATTTGCCTCAGTCATCCTTCAGTTTTCTTCCAGAAATTTGAGTTCTGGTCAAATCCTCCTGTGTGGTGTAAAGCTCTCCTGCTGGGTCATTGCAGCAGGCTCGGGTCTGTAATGAAAATCTCTTTTTTTACAGAAATTTACAGAGAGTTGCTAGTATTAGCTCCTAAAGTTACTGTAAGGTTATGGTGTCTGAGGCTTAAACCAGCCTATTTTCCTTTCCCATGTCCTGTTGTAGAAGAAAACCAGTGTGAACTGCTCCAGAGCAATGGTCTGCCACTTATGATTCAGGTATTGACAGAGTCTCAGGATGAGGAACTCATCAAAGCTGCTACTTTTGTGCTGCAGAACTGCAAACGGATGAGTAAGCTTGCTGGTTTTGCTTTAAAAATGAGAGTGATTATTTCCATCTCTGTGTTCTGCTGATTCCCTAAGTGATTTTAACTATGGCAGCTTTGTAATTCTGTGCACTCCAAGAGATGTTTGTTTTCTGCAGAGAAAGTTACCTATTTGCCATGAAGAACTGACTTAGGCAGAAAAAAGAGAAGTAAAAAATCCAGTGATGTTGCAATAATGCATTTGTGAAACCTCTCCATGTAGGGCCAGTTCTTAAAAGCTTTCCCATCTAGAAGTTCTGTGAAAAATATTAACATTGTCATTTACCACCCTGTGGCTGATGGTACCCCTGGGGATGTACCACTGGAGAGAGCAAATAAACCAGGAGATGATCAAGCCTGGAATCACTGTGCCTACATTCATTTCCACTATTAAGAAATCCTGATCTTTCTTTTTGAAGTACACCCTTCTTCTGAAATACACCCTTATTTTAAGGTACACTGAGCTTTTATTAATTATTTGTACAATGCTACCAATGAAACAGAGAGACCTTGTCTTCTAATCACTGGAGTATGGAAGGTATTCAATTACTATTTAGTAAAAAACAAACCTGTATCTACATTTTTGTGCTGAAAGTGTAACTGAGAGTTTTGTGTAAGATTGAGAGGGTGTGGGGATTTGTGGTGTCCATTAATGTGCAACTGCTTTTTGAAAAAGCAGAGGCTCATACTGGTTAAAAACATACAGAGTTAGGTTTAAATCAGTGAAAAAGTAATTTTTTTCACAGCATCATTGTGCAAACAGTTTATAGTGACTCTAATTGTATGCTCACCTCTTGTAACTGCATCTTATATTTGAAGTGTGTTAACATTTATGTATAAATTTAAGTTTTATTAAAATTGTTATTTTGCATTAAATTATTTGGGCTGTCCCTCAGCATATTAAAATATAATAAATACTTTTTAAAATGTTAACTGTTAAAATTCTAAATATTAATGTTGTTTTATATTTCATAAAGCTGAACAGTTGTCTCTGAAATTATATGATAACTCATTAAGTGTGAACAATGCAGAAGAATTGGATGTGCAAGTCAGAAAAAGATGTCTACAAGACTACTGGAAGAAAGCAAAAGAAATTTTACACAGAATAAACTTGATTGAAAAAGAGCATGATGAGGTTGGCCTATTTACCAAAATAGGATAAAACTAATCACATCTTTCCAGAGTTTAGGGAGAAAGAGGAAGTAAACCTTTAAGATAATTTCTATGTGAGCAAAAAAACCAGAAAAAACATTGGATTTGTATGAAAGTGCAACCAGAACTTTTATCATTATTGTAGATCAGGCTGGGTTACAGCTGGGCAGAGAATGGAGGCATCTCTATTTTATGAACTATTCTAGTTTATTGTAAAACCAGATTTTCTACAAGATAGAAAAAGAAGAAGTTGAACTTGTTTTTAATTGCTGGACATTCAAACTCTTAATTTTAATATTTGCATGCATGAAATGCTCAGGGTTGTACAGCTGTAGTGGGATAGATGATAAAGGAGAATGTGAACATAAGCTGAGATAAAGTTGTTTGATATTTCCCTTGTGCTTTATAGCTGCTAAGTATTGGTGGGTTTGGAGCAGCAAGTTTATGAATTATTTAGATGGATCTTATGTTCTAGCAGTGCCTTGTATTGGTAGCAAATTCATTGCTTCAGCCTGAAATTCCCACTTAGTAAGTACCCATTCAGCACCTTCAGTGGCATTGCTGTCCTGTTGGCTCTCAGCTCAGTCAGGGGGTTTTCTGAAGCTTTTCTGGAATTTGCTTTACACTCACAGTTAGACTATCTAGTTTATCCTGTTACTAGATTTATTTAACATTTTTATAGAGCTCACATAGTCACTAACCAGTATTTTTCAATACAGGAAAGAGTGCAAGGAGAAATATTTGTAGATGAATCTTCAGTAGCCAATTCTGAAGCATTAAAATCCCATGAAGTGAATGCCACTGATCCAAAGATGTGCACAGAAAGAACACATAAAGAAGTCTGTTGTCCACAATTGACCTCAAAGTTGAATAATCAGGTTCTTGCTCCATCTGTAACTCCTGCTCCACAAAAAAATGGAACAGTGAACACTATGGATGCAGCTTCTACCAGACAAACTGAACAGAGGAATATTCCATGTTCAGTTACTGAGCTGCAAACAGACAATGTTCCTCAAAGCCACAGTATAAATGGAAAAACTGCTTGTGTAAAAAATCAGTCTGCTCTTCAAGCAGGGTAAGAATCTTACACATAAGCAGAAATATTAAGTTGTTTTTCTTCAGTAATTTCCAAGCTGGATGTCAGCCTTTTAAATGATCTGTTACTAACTATATTTTTCTTCTAGAGAAAAGGCATAGCCTTTTGGTGGCCCACTAGAGATTATTCTTTTGAAGTGTTTTTGAGGTCACAGATCAAAGCTTATTGGCATTGTAGTAACCAAAGCTCCTGATCTCTTTCTCTGAGTGGTGGTGTTGTACAGAGAGCCTCTTTCAGGGCATGTTTGAGTGCCTTCAACATAGTGGTGAAAATCATCCATGGCTTTTGCCCAAAGTTCTCACTGATGTAGCAGATCAAGATGTAACCCATTGGTTTGGACAGAACCACAATGGTTTCTGTAATGTGCACTTACTGGGAAAACGAGTCGAGAACTGCCCAGAAAAATACTGAAATTGGAGTGTCTGCAAAATAGGGGAAAAAGTTTTTGCACCTTTGCTCTTCTCCCTCATGTTCCATTGCTTCCCATTGCATGGGAAGAGAAAAGAACAGCCCTGCTCAGTCATTCCCTGTTCTCTTGCTCGTTGCTCTCACACAAATTTAATTTTCCTCTTTTTCTATTGCTTCTTATGGATATCTTTCCTCTTAATAAACCCACAATTATTTATAGCCTACTTGCAATGATAAATACAGATTCCATTCTCTTGAGTTTATATGTAGAATATCCCTCAAGACAGCCAATAGGAAAGTGTGACCAAAACTACATTTTTGAGGGGTTTTATGTTTTAGTTTGGGCCTTTTGGGTTCCACAGTTTTATATTGCCTTTTTCATGTGTCTGGCTGCACCTTGCTCTGTGCACAGTCCTGGTATGATATTGTTACATTGCAACTACCACAGAAATTACCATGATACATTCAGGGAAATTTTGTTTTGCTGCTGGTTAGCATGATTTCACACAGCTTCTTTATTTGTTGTTCTTGGCTCTCAAGCACAAAACTATTAAGACATTATTAAAAAAAAAAGTCTTGAATATGTGTTTGTGTGAACACAGGAGTTACTGAAAGGTAACCATGGATTAGCCTCCTTGCTCCTGCAGCTTTCAGAGGGAGTCAGTGGCACAAAAATGCTCAGGGTATTGTAGCACAGAAGTTAATCGGTGTAAGAAAAGAAGAAAACCAATTACCTTTTAGAGCATTCACTGCAAACAGTGAAGGCTACAGTATTCTGAAGACCTTGTGAAAGCTTTATGTGCACTTGGTAATCTTTGTGTGCACCAGAATTGCAAATGACTCTGGAAACCAGCAGCCCTTGAAAGCTCTGCACTCTCTGCTGAGCAGACTGCAAGGAGTGCCAGTCACAGATCTCTGGTGAGCAGGTTTTAACAGGCACTGATTACAGGCTGGGTGCCATAAGTCCAGTAACTTTGGATAATTAGAATAAATTTTTAGAGTTTTCTCTTTTGTATATTTGATATCATTTTTTGTTTTGTCCTTGGAAAGTGTGTATTCATTTGCAGGTAAATGTATCTTGTTCTTCTTGTTTTATTGTTTTTAATTTGTTCACCTTTTGATCTTCCCAGTGAACAGTCATTTAGACAACCAGCAGAGACTGTTAGAAATATGAAGCAGATGCACACATCAGGTACAAAGAGCTATACATATTCCTTTCTGAGCTGATTTTGTTCTTAATGTGATTTTAATTAACTTTGTGTAGGTTTATCACTACTTTTTATCACTTGTTACGTATCATTAGATGACAGAGAGTTCATTGTGTGGTTTGCATAGTGTTGGAATTTTATATTGTACACAATTTTACCAGCAGAACAGTTATTCTGCTTTTCTTCTAATGCATATTTTAGCTTTCTTTTTTTTTTTAAATTATTTTAACTATTCAAATGAATGTATCAGAGGTTAAGTTTAGTGTTTAATCTGTACTGACCAGTGAAAGCCACTAATAGAAAGTGCAGGTCTGGTCCTGTGCCTGTGAGGCTGGGGATAGAATCTGCCTGTGAGAGTGACTTTTGCCTGGTGCTGTTCCTATGTGTTAAAAATGTGTTTAAGAGAAAAGTTTTTCAGATTTGCATTAATCCTAGTCTGATACATTTATTTCAGATCTGAAATCTGTTCAGATCAAATCTTTATTTATTGTTTCATTTCCTGGTAATTTATAAAATTCCTAAGTATTCATTAGATTAGAATTAGCCAGTCTGGAAACTTTACAGGTGACAATGGTGACAAGCTGATCTCCACATTACACCTGTTTAAACTGAGAATTTGTATTATTCCAGTGCATCTCATTTTTCAGCATCCAATTGCAAACAGAAATAAAGTATGTAGGGCTTGGTTAAGCAATATGGGTTTACAGGGCTGATTTGTTGTGTTCAAGTTGAAGTAATATCCTTTGGGAGAGTGATGAAAAAACACTGAATTGAACATGGTTACTATGGATTTACAGAAATGTGATGCATTGAACTTGAGGAATTTCATTTGGATTTTCTGCTGTTATATTAATTAAACTATAATAATCTACAAATAGAAAATGCAGTTGAATGTAGGTATGCTGATGCATGATTACCATGGCAAAAGAAAGATTACACTTTCTTAGTGACTTTTTTCCTCCCTCATTTAGATCAACATTCATTCTGCTCAGAGAAAACTGGGAAAGGCAAAAGTACTTCAGCTACATCTTCATCCCATAAAATGGCAGATTTCAGGTGTTTAGGTAAATATTGTCTTAGATCTTTCTTTTCAGAGTACATAGAAGAAGCCTTAAAGAGTCAGCAGTGCAGTAAGTGGATTGACTTGACAGAAATTGTAACACGTTTGTTCTATTACCTCTTACATAATAATAAAACCTGAGCTGCTTCCCTCTAAAATAAAAGATAAATATTGAAATAAAGCTGATATACATGGAATAATGTGGGTTTGCTGACAAACAGAACATCCAATAGCTTAAAAGGTGATGCCCTAATTAGAAGAATACTTGAGAGGGTGTTTTCCTCCTTTCTCTGATTGCAAAGAGGGAGGAAGAAGACATAGCCCTGCTCATTTCCCTCACTGATTCTCCTGCTAAGGCTCCTCACTGTTCCTCAGCCCTTCTGTTCTCTGCCTCACTGCTGTGAAGTGCAGGCAGGCAGCTTTATCCATGAGTGCAGCCCTCAGTTCCCCAGGCTCTGCTTCCTCAGCCTGCTCCGTCAGTAGGTCATGAGAATGCTGCTGCTACTCTGGATTTGGGAGTGCATTTTGTAATCAAGCCAATGTTTCTTTATTTAAAAACCCCTAACAAAACAAAAACCCTCAGAAAACCAAAGAAACCCCAAAGCAGCCTATGAACCTCCTTTAAACATTATTTTTATCCGAGTTGTCAAACTAAACTCAAGCTGAGCTTTAGCACTGCTGTATCTTAAGGTAGAATGTTACAGAAATGGACTTGTGCCCTTCCTGTGACTCCTCACACAAGTTCTCCTTCAGCTGATGTAACTTAATTGTGAGAGCATCCAAGGATAATTAAAACATAAATCACCCTAGGAGTGTCCTCAGAAATGAACAGCAAGGCTTCCTTTGAGGAAACTCAGGCCTAAGCTAGACTTACTATTGATTCAGGTTAATATAGGTAACTGTTACAACACAAAGTTTCAAAAAATACGTATATAATGTATATATTTTGGCTCGTGGATAAGTGTGCAAATGGAACTGAGGCCTGTGTCTTCCCATCCCACCAATATCTTTACTTCTGCTGAGGATCTCTGCCTCACTCACATCTTCTGGACTGGAAGTGCAGTATAACTTGGTGTGGATGCTGACAGCTTGGTCAGAGTCCAAATGTCACATCTCAGGCCATGCTCTGGCCATGGCAACATAAGAATGACTCCATGCAGAAGGCAAATATCTTCTTTATTTCATGCATATTTCATGCATATTTCATGCAAAGCAAACAAGCAGACAAGACAAAGAGATCTCTAAAGAGAGCCAGCTGCTCTCTGACCTCGTGCTTCTCCTTCTCTGGTCAGGAGCAGAGAGAGACAAGACCAGCTATGATTGGTTAGCTACAGAGAAATCCATCAGGATAACAAGAGCAAAAACACCTTCTGTGAGATAGATGTTCCCAAAACATCTTCAAATAGTTTACAAAACTTTCCTGAGGTTTCTCATCCTCTAGCTGTGGGAAACAATTCTCTTTACACAGCTAGGGAAAACTTATCTCATGGTTGCAGAAGCTGAGAATTCTCCTCTGTCCAAGCTGTCAGTGTCCACAACTTGGTCCCATAAAATGTTGAAAATTATTTTTTTTAAGAGACCAAATACAAAGAATTTCAAGAAGGTACATGAAGATGACATGAATATGGAAAACCAGAAGTCAAATTAATCCTAGTGAGGAAAATGAAACACTCAACTTTGTGGTGGCTTCTTAGAAGCTGTGATTGCTGTATGTACAATATCCTGTTCTGCACAGGTTGCACAGCAGGAGGACTGTCCTTGAACAGCAGAACCTTCACCAAGATGTTACAGAGTTGCCTGCACAGGTGTGACCACCACAGAGTCATCCTGGAAGCTGAGGAGAGATACAGAAGGCAACTCTGCAAGGTGGCTGCTGGTAACAACAGCAGATCTGCAGCTCACCAAAGTATGGAGTTCATTTTCAGTACTTGGAACCATTGCTTTAAATTGCATTTAGAATTCTGAACTTTTTTATCTGCTTCTGGTTGTCTTGCTCTTTTAAACTCACCCATGGAATTTGATTTACAATGATCTAAGTGAGATCTGAACTGGCCACTTCTGTTTTGAGGATTTGGTGTATTTTTTGCCATGGTGACAGATGCTCGTTATAGGGTTTGATGAGATTCTCATGTCTCATCAGAAATAGTCAAGTCCTGAGAGAATGTATTAAGTTGAAATAAGTGTGAGTAGATGGATGACATCATAACAAGGTAATTTCATTCTAATATTACACACTTGCAGGTCTAAGATAATCCTTAAAGAATTAAATAGAACATGTTGTATATTTTTCTGTTTTAAAGGAGGAATTTTGAAAATTAAACAGTTATTACATAGTGGCATTTGTACTGGTGTTCATCTTACATTTTCCAGAAGTGCTGCAGACCCCAGTGAAGAACGACAGGCTGCACAAAGAAGTATCAACTGTTAGGAGCAAAAAGGATAGTTTCCAAAGTAAGGGCTTGGTTTGGAAATTGATGTGAAAAGCCCTTATTGTCTATTAATTCTTTTGCAGAACTTTACCATGGGAGGATGTGGACAGGAAATTATGTTGGGGTTCTTTTCTTTTTCTAAAATCTAGATTCTGTGAATAATCTGTATATTACTAGGCCAGAAAATGCATGCTCTCTAATAATGGAATTGTGTAATGCACATTTTTGCACTGCACAATTAACTGGCACTTGCTGTGTTGATCCTGTTTTGAATCCTGTCAGGGTTACTTCCATGGCATTTGCTATTTCTCAGTTTTGTGGCATTGATTACTAAAATGGAGAGGTTTAGTCAGGCTCAGAGCAGAGTTCAGCTGCCTGCTCCTGGATTCAGCCCCACTCCATGATGCAGTTCCAGCCATGTTGTTCCATCAGAGCCATTTCTGTTCCTGCTGGGAGCTCTGCTAAGGAGCTCTAGGGGGAACCCTGAATGTGTGCAGCAGCTCTGGAGCAAGTAACCTAAAAAAACCTATCTGAAAATCAGTACAGATCTGTTTACTTGTTATCTATTCATTTGTTATGAATTGTTATTAACAAGGTGGAGATGGAGAAGTGAATATAAATCCCATCAGTTTCTGCAGTGCAGTTTGGGAGCCCTGTGTTTGCAGAGCCATCAGTTTCCCATAAAACCTGCTGTTCTTTTTAATGCACAACTGCCCCGTTGGTAATTATTCTCTAAGATAACAAAAATTTTAATGATTATATTTTTTTCCCTTATATTTTTATATAATTCACCAGAAATTGTTTTCAGAATGTGTAGTGGGTACCTGCAGACCTCTGACTACAGTCACACCTACTACACTTGTAACCAACACTGTTTCTTATGACTGATGACCAGGATTTTTAAAGTAGGCTGAAGCAGTTCTCTAAATCATTACTTAAATTCTAAAACATCAATATTCCTTTAAAGGCATTCTCTTTTGAAATGAGAATTGAAATTTGAATTTTGAAATTCCCACCAGAAATCTATTTTTAGTACTCTTATTTTCAAAAGCCTTGTTTACATGGTTATTTTGTTTAATTAGTGCCCAGTAAAGGCTAGCAGGTTTTAAAATTTGTTTATATTTTTCCTCTTCAGATTTAGAAATTGATTAATTTGTCCCATGAAAGCCACTAAGGTATTTTAAAATGTAAAAAGCCCAACCAAAGCAACTGTATTTCTTCTTGAAAGCCCATTACAGCAATATATTATCTTTAGCAAGTACATATTTTCTGTAAGCTGAAGTAAACTGAATTTTCCAGTCTTTCTTCCAAGACCAGATTAGTGGTATGGCTTAAAAGATTGTTCTCTCTTAAGTTTTAATTCCCAAAACATAACCTGTGTTTTGTGATTTGGTTTTATTTCTAAGATGGGTAATGTTTTATTGTTTGGGTTTTTATTGTTTATTCTTTTAAGGCATTCTTTTGACTCCAAGTAGAAAAGACAAATCTAATACTATAAAGAGAGATGAGCATAGTAGAAATATTAGGTGGACTAGCAACTATAACTTGACCCCTGCATATGGAAACTGTGAGTATTACCAAAAAATTAATTCTCTTATATGCATAACTGAAAGATCAGTGCTTGCATTAAGGTCAGGGCATTGAGAGAAGCACCTGCTCTTGTTACTGGAGACAAATGGCTAAGAATTTAAATAAACTGTTACACTTTCACTCATAGAAATCCACTTGAACATCAATAACATTATTGTTTGCTTCTGATTAATAAATAGTTGTTATGTGTTAATGTGGATTATGAGAAAAAGATCAAAGGAGAATGAGATATTACTAATAAAGCAACATTTACATATTCAGATTCATTAGAATAAATGCTCCTTTACAGTTTTATATTCAGTTTTTCAGTAGATTTTAGTTAAAGTGACTAAGTGGCCTCCTTGTTCACAATTTCGTAGCTTTACAAAAAACCCAAGATGCTAACCTGAAGAGACAGAGAGCCAAAGAGATGTGCAGCCAGAAATGTCAGCACTTAAAAGAAAAATACACACATTCACTTGACAAAGAAGAGGTTAGTTATGCAAAGCCTAATCATGCACTCACACCTTTATAAATGCCCAAATAGAATGCTAAGAATTGCATAGTTTCTTTTTTAGTCACCTTTAATAGGAGCCCAGTAGCAAAATGGACCTTAGTAAAAAATATTCCTGTGTTGATTCTACTCCAGTCATGCTGATTTATCCCTGAATTGAGCTCAGCATTTTTCAGCTGACATCTCTTCAGAATGATGAATCTGGAGGTATGATTGCTTCTGTACTGATGAAAATTGCACAGTATAGACATAACAGAAAACTAAAGGAATAAACTTGATAAAAGTATAGACTATGTAGGCACAACCTGGAAAAGTACTGTATTTCAGTAAGTGAAGAAACCTTGAAAAATTGTTCCCTCAACAGTATGACCATTTCTTTACAACTACTAAAGGTTGTATTGCCAGTAATATGTTACTTCCACATGCAAAATAGTATGTAAATTTTCATAATTCATAATGACACCAAAATAATTATTTGCAGAGCAATGAAATATATTCCCTGACCATGAGCACGAGACCTTTGAGCAAGAGAAGAACCCGAAAAGATTTCACAACTGAAGAAATTAACTGCCTTTTGAAAGGAGTCAAACAAATGGGCAACCACTGGAATTTGATTTTGTGGTCTTACCCTTTCCAGAAAGGACGGACAAGTGTTGACCTTTCCAAGAAGTACTACAGGTTGCAGAGACAGGTACTCATCACTGGATTTTCTACTAATTGCAAATGCTGTGAGCTCAGTTTTCACTGTTAGCCCCTGAACTGCCTTGCAGAAATAAAGACTAAAGGCTTTCAGAATGTGCAGCCATGGGATTGTGCCTCGTGGCAGTGCAGTGCCTGTGAGAATGCCCATGAGTGGTCTCTGCTGTAATTCCATCAGGGATGGTGCTTGGAGAGAGAGAACTAAAGCAGGGAAATATCAGAGAGCCTTGGAACATGCCACTGCCACCTGACAGGGTACAAGGAGAGTGGGAGTGTCAGCTGAGGGCTCTGAATGAATCCCTGCATTTGTCAGGAAGTTGGTCTCCTCTCTGCTCAGCCTTTCTGGTGATGCTGGTCTGTGGCAGCCTCTCCAGCAGTTTCCCAGAGGTTAATCCATGCATCCCTCCCACAGGGAGCATTGCTCCTGTGCTTTGGAGACCATGGGAGCATTTAAGTGACAAGCCTTTGTCTACTGAAAGCTGATCTATAATTTTGCAGTGGTTTGGGGCAACATTCATCTTGATATTTTCTCTTTTATCTCATTTTATAGATGAAAAAAACCCACAAAGGACATCAATGACATCATCTAAGAGTGCTTTGGATTTCATTACAGAATGTTCAAGAACAGCCTTTGTAGCAGTGAGGTATTGCCAGAACAACACAAACCCTTGGAGAATTTAGGTTGGCTTGGAGTCCTGTTTTCAGTGACAACTGACAGAATTGTTATGCATTGTAATTTTAATTTACCATAATCTGACAATTTCTGTAAGTGATGCTAACATAGGCAACAAACTCTCTATCAGTAAAAATTACATTAGTTTGGAACTTAATTTTACCTTCCTGAGCATTTGATTTATGCAACTTTTGGTTTAACTTTTTGTAGCTTTATACCATTGGTAAGAAAAGGCTGTATTGCTAAAATGAGTATTTTATGTCTGAAACTGGTGTTGTTGTTGTGTCTGAATTTGTTTCCTCTTAATAAGTGAAATGTTCAAAGCAGGTGGAATATTTTGTCCTTCATTGAATATGCTGCATGTGCAGAAAAATGTATCTGTGGCAGAAAACCCTGACTGTGTGGTTGAACACTGCTGCACTGAGGAGGCAAACCTTCCACTGTTACAGAAATACTGTACTCACTGTTGAACTTAGTAGGTACTGATAGAATTTAGCTTCTGTTTACAGTTGGAAAGTTTTTTGGTGTATTTTTCAAGTAAGTGAGCAGAAATTAGAATTTCTGCTAATTCCACAATTTTTATAGGAAACTTAAGTGAAAGCTTTGGTAACTTGATTTTTTGGTGATAGTTGTATTCAGTTGTATTTTTTACTTGTTCTGATAAAGGAATGATAAATCAATAGTTAATTTATTATGGAAAAAGTTTATTGTATTAGCACTAGGTTTTCACTATGATGTGGCTTAAATGCTTGAAAACAAGATAACAAAAACCTCAGAGACTTGCAATAAAGGTGATGCCCATGATGCAATAAATTCATTTTCTAATATTTTCAGCTGTTGCAATTTGGGGTATTTCATTATTAGAATATTCAAACATCTATAAAAGCTGTCCCTGAGTAGAGCTGTTGCCAGCAGGAGGGTTAAGTATCAGTGGAACTATTGGCAGAGTGGGAGCCAAAAGGGCTCCTGAGGTGGAGTGTCCACAATGAAGACTTTGGGGTCCTCTACACACTCCAAGTGTTTTTTGAAGGACTCCAACCTAGTCCAGACAAGCTGTTACTTCATCCATTGCTGAATAGGTATTAGAATGGTAATAGTATCATTATTCATCATGACCTGAAATATGTCTCAAGTGGCGAAAATATGTAAGGTGCAAATCTTTACTTGCCACAAGGTGAGAACATTGCAATACTGACAATTTACCTCACCTTAGGTATAGTGTAGGTTGGAAAGGCCCCGTGGAGCCTTTAGTCTCCTGTCCTCTTTGGAGCAGGGCTGAGTTCAAAGTTAGTCAAGCTGCTCAGCGCCTTGTCAAGTTCTGAGACTCTGCAAGGAAGAAATTCCTGCTGCCTCTTTGGGCAGCCTCTGCTGGTGCTTCACCTCCTCTCGGGAGACAAGGGCTGGAACGACACCACTAGAACATTCTGCTGGGCTCCAAAAGGGAAGTCATGGACCGGGAGAAGGCAGAAACTTGAGGTGTGAATTTGTGCAAATCAGTCTTTTGCTCTCCTGTGGATTGACTTTACAGTCTTGATCAGTTTAATTTTCTTGCCCAAGTGCTTTGAAACCCACATGTAATGGACATCTCAAAAAAAAATTGCATGGGAATAGCTGATGTCAGTTTTAGGCTGGTTGGGCCACCCAGGGCACTATTTCAGCAGTTTGAAAATCTGGAATGACTGACAAACCACCTGAGAA
>VZRF01015171.1:255961-292925 GCA_013396875.1 Vireo altiloquus | reverse complement strand
GGCCGGGGGACAGCGCCGGAGGGCTCCGGGGGTGCGTGATGGGAGCCCCGCGGCTGCAGGGACGGGAGGGAGGCGGAGCGGGGCCCGGGACCGCGGCTCTGCGGGACATCCGCGGGGCCGCTCCGGCGGGGGCCATCTCGTGTTTTTTCGGCTTTTATTTCTAAAGAACGCTTTAAAAAATACCTGTGGTGGCAGAAAGGCTTATATAGGATATAGCAAACCGTTGTGACGAGAGTTAGTTGAAAAGTGATGTTCTGCAGTAACGTGGCCTCCTACGAGGGAGAAGAACTTTAAATGTTCCTGCCTGTGGTTTAAAAATCATAAAAGCTCTTCTCTAGAAGGTGGTTTAGAATGAAATTGGCCTTTAGCTGTCCCAGCAGCCCTGGTTTGTAGATAGCCCGCATGTGGCGGGGCTGTGTTGCGGATGTGCTGAGCTCATGGTGCTGTCACAGCCTGCGCTCGCTCTGGGCCGCGGGGTAACGCCGCTGCTCTGCTGCTCTTCCAGGTCCTCCATACTCAGTGAAGTCTCTACACGGTCCAGATCTAAATTGCCGTCGGGCAAAAATATTCTTGTTTTTGGTAAGTAACACATGCAACCAGCTGGATGTTGTTGCTTTTTTATTTGTAGAAACAAAGTGTATTTCAAACAACTATTGGAGCAAACCGACACATGGGTTTGTTACAGTTGGGTTATGTAATTTGATCTGTGGTCTTGTCTTCAAGCTTACAGATTTTCTTTCTCTTTGGTTTACACTGTTAGATCTATAGCCTATTTTAAATAATAATAGAGAATAAGATAGTCTTATTGTTCTGGTATAACCCATTGGATTTAGCTGAAATACTTGAAAGAGAACAGCAAATAACAGTGATTCAGAAGTGTACAAGGATGCTTCTCATTAATTAAGCAAGTTGTGAAAAAGTCTTTTCTATGAAGTTAAATGTAATTCTGAAGGTGTCTTTTTTTCCTATACAAACTTACTGGCAGGTGATGATGGTTCAGGTAAAACCACACTTATGGCTAAAATACAGGGAGCGGAGCATGGCAAGAAAGGAAGAGGCCTGGAATACTTGTATCTGAATATTCACGATGAAGACAGAGATGGTAAGTACATTCCACATGTAATCTCTTTAATTAAGCAGCTGACATGCTGTTTTAATAAGTGAGGTTTGATGAGTGCATTCAGGGCTACGCCCAAGTAGCTGGTTCAGCATGGTGCTGTGAGTTTTGGGAGCTGTCCCTTTCTGTGGAGGGAAGGTGTTTCCCAGTCAGTGTCTGCTCTCCCTCCTGCCCCTCTGACAGCCTGGGTGGGTGGGCAAAGGCAGCTCTGGGTAGGGGAGCTGGTAGGGGAATTCACTCTGCTGAGGGTGACTTTGTAGCAGCTGTAATGGCATCTCTGTGGCTACTTTGTGACTAGAGAAAGTGAGTGATACATCCATGAGAATTTTGTGCTCAGGGTGGATTTCTGGGCACAGGGATTTGGTGTTTCTCATGGGGGCTGTGTGTTGAATTTTGGTCAGCTATAACAGATGTTTTGCTGTAGTTGACTGAGTGGAGAACAGAACTTAAAGTCAGGATTGGTGTTTCCTTTTCTCAAGTTGGAGCTGGTCTCTGCCCCTTGTCTTTTTGCTGCTGCTGATCACTTGCTCTACTATATGAGATTATGCCGAGACTCCATTTAAAAGCAGGTCTCATGATCAGATTACTCGTATTTTTGGGAAGGCTGGGGACAGGAAGAGATGGGGAGTGAGTTTGTTATCTTTGCTCCTAAACCTGCCTCTGCTGATTTCATTTTGGGCAAGCTGCTAGGCCTCCTTGGGTTGGTTTGTCTTTAAAAATGGAGAATGACAGTCTTCCTATTCATGACTTCCTTCTGAGTTCAGAAGAGGAAAGCAAGGGTGATGGTTCATCCCTGTTCCTGAAAAACAAGCAGACTAGGAAGATCCTATAATGGTATTTTGAAACTGGATATGCACTGAAGGCTTGCAGGAGTGATTAAGTGCCATATGTGACTGGTTGTTATGGAGATTGGTCCTGCACTCACGTGGCAGGAAGCTGCCTTTGGATACTAAGTTAGGCACAATGCAAAGATGAGTACCTTGCCATGTCTTCCAGTGGCCTCCTTGCAGCTTCTAAAAATCTTTTGGGCTGTAATTTTAGGTACTGAACCATTCTTGGCTTCTTCAGGTTCTGAGTGTAAGTGCTTTCCCACCATACACAATCTGCTTTAGTGCTGCATAAACACTTCAGGGGGAAAAAGCCCCCTCTGATTAGGAGGGCTGAGACAGCCTTGTCATCAGGCCTCTTGTAACTTCAAAGGAGATGGTATTACAAGCAGAAAAACATTTGCTGTGCTGTTTTTCCTGGTGTTATCTATCAAACCTTAAGTATATCCTTACACTGGAAATATTTTGGGGCTATTCCTGAGTGTCTGAAAATGATAAGTAGTTGAAATGATTAGGAGAGGCCTGTCATAAGAACTCAGGCAGCACTAGCAGAGAAAAAAGAGATCTTTTTGACTGACTATGGGCTCAGCTGGCCAATTCAGGTCTTCATGCATCCCTCTAATGGGTGTGTTAGGAGCTAATAATACGTGCCTTTTTCCTTTCTGTCTCATTAGTGTCATCCACAAGCAAAATAAATAGCAAAGTGGGTCAGGACCTCCCAGCAGGCAGAGATAACGCTCTTTCTTCTCTAGGACAGGTTTCAATTTGGTTTTGAAACTCTCTGCGTGCTTCAGATGAGTGTGTGCTCACAGACAGATTTGGGAACAAAGCCTTTATAATTGACCCACAATTCTTGGAAGCCATAAAGAAGCTCAGGGTAGGCATTCAGGAGCTCAGGAGCAGATGAGTAGTTCTGAGGGTCTCTGCTTTTTATTATACTCCAGCCTATCCAAGACCAGATCACAAGGATTTCCAGGAGTGCCAGATCAACACTGGTAACTGAAACTCTGCAGTGGAGTGAAATGACCTCAGCTTCTTTCCCAGGTGGTAGAAGATTTATTTGTTCTCTTTGCATTATTCTTCATTTCAGACCAGTTTACTCTGTCCAGGAGAAATATCTTCCTCATAGTGCCGAGTCATTCATTATCTACTTCCCACTTCCCCTTGGAAACCTTAAGGAAAATCTGTGTTGTTTTCTCTGCCATGGTCTCCCCTCCCCCTTCCTCTTCAAGGGGTGTTTGAACCTGGCTCCTACATTTAAAGTAGAATTTTTCTGGAATGCTCGGTGCAATCTTAGTTTACAGTTACTTTCCTCCTAAAGATCAGCTCAGCCTTAAATTGTTCTTTTCAGTTTGTAGGGAAGTTTAACAAATTCCCAGAAAGCATCTCTGCCTTGCAGGCCCCCTGTGGCTCCCAGAGGTGCACACTGACTGGTTTTGCCTGTCCCCTGTTGGTTTCTTGGCAGCTGGTTGCACATGGGCACTGTGCTGGTGTCCAGCTGCTCCAGGTCTTTCAGGTGTCCACTGCTCCAGGGGATGTGTGGCCTTTGGTCCCCAGGGCTCAGGGTCACTTAGATTCTAGCTCTGCTGCTGAATCTCTGCCTGAAAAGTGTCTTTCCTAAGTACTGTCCCAAAGGCTGCCTAGGCCAAGGCATTTGCTCAAGAAGAGGTTTGGAGGTGCCTGAGAAGCAATCCTGGGAGAGAGAGGATTCTCCTAAATCCCCAGCTACATTATCCTTGGAGCATATGGCTGCTCCTGCGTACATGACACCACAGTGCATCTGGATGAAAGCATTTATAGCACTGGCTGGAAACTTAGCTTGGAATATTAACTGATCTTGGAGCTCAGGCACCAGAGTCCTCCATTAGTGGAATTTCTCAGGGAGTGTGGCAAGTTTTAATTTTTTGCATGTCTTTATGATGAACAGATGTTTTGTGTCTCTACTGGGTTAGTCTGCTTTTGAGGACTGAGAATCTGAATTCATAGGAGGTAGAAGAGAAGCTGTGCATAATTTTCCTAAAGAATCTGTGTTTCCAGAGTAGCTTTCAGAGGCCCTTGCAGGGCTAGGGCAGAGTTACAGCGGGGATGTAGAGCAGAACAGGGAGGCAGACTGCATGGCCTGGTCTGTGCTGTGTGTGTGTCAGCTGGAGTCACAAACAGCACAGGGACATTTCTGAGCTGCCCACACTGCAAATGCACCTCTGCTGTGCCCAGTGTGCAGGGAAGAAGAGCCATTCTGGGGTTGCATTTGTACTTGCAACAAAATCAAGTAGTCTTGGGTTTTGCCTCAGGTTTGGACCGACCTCAGTCATATCATATGCATATTCCAGCTGAACTGGTTGGTCCAGATTGAGCCAAGTCTTGCTACTGCACTAATGGGAAAATTGTCTCTCTTTTTGTCAACATCTTTAAAGTGGTTCTCTTGGAAGTTTTCTCCTTTTTTCTTGTCTTCACAGCTTGATCAAGGGATATCTAATTGCAACTGATACCTTTTGAATAAATGCAGATGTAGTTGCAGTTCACAGAATCAACCATGTGCAATAAAATTCATCAAAGCTGGAAAATCTTTTTCGGGACTAAAGGGATAATGGAATATTGACAGGATTTAGAGATGTGGTTTCAGCAGCTTTTGTTATAGCCTGTAATAAGTAGCTCCTGCTTTTCCAACAGGATCTGGTAATTGTTTGCTCTGTTTTTATATCTTGTGTCATGGCCAGTAAGAAGGGCCCAGTTAACATTCATGACTAAGTAGGAGCTTTATGTGATGCTGGCAAAGCTAAATTTGCCATCAAGTCCTTGCCAAATTGTGAGCACCCAGTGCTGTATTTTCACTTGTGTTTTATATTTTAGCAAATGTAAATCACAAGACATACCTCTGTCCTGTAAGAAAAAAGCACTTCCTAAAATGAAAATATTTTCCTCCTAAACAAAAATATGTGCTACATATTTTTGTTAAAGTACATTTTAATGTGAGTGCAAGGCTTCCAGGCTCCTTGGCAGATTGATTTTGAGTGGTAGTTCCAGCTGCATTCTAGTTCCACCTGTATTCTAGTTCCAGTCTGCATTCCAGATGTTAAGCAAAAATTAAATCCTTAAGGGCAGCAAAGGTGCTCAGCAAACAAAACATTTTTAACCTTAGATATTGGCTTTAAAAAGTGACTTAGAAGCAGTGAATAATTTGGATATTATTCATTTTTGTTACTTGCTAAGGTGTGAAAGTCTTTTCTGCAATCAAAACATTCCCCACAGGAGAATCCATCAGTGCTGATGAGAGCTTTAAACTTGCATAAACTATGGATAGATTTGCATTAGGTTTTCAAAACTTCCATTCATGCTCCAAGGAGACAGTTGTATGTACACACAGTTCATGTCTATTAATAACCTTTAGCTCATAGAAAGCTCACGGGGTTTTTATTTACTGGGAGGCTGCTGCTTTAGGGCATGTCCTGAGGGTGTTTGTAGAATGCAGAGTCCTGCACAGATGTTACAGATGTTACATTTCCTGCTGTGCAATGGGAAACATGTAAATGTGTTCACATTGTGTCCTACCTTGCTTCCTGTTTTTCCAGACTTTTCCTAGACCTTCCCTCTGTTCTCAGAAGTCTTTGGGAGCTTTAGATTCAGAGCTCCAGTGCTGTGGGAATCCCTGTGATGCCAGTGATTGGTGCCCTGGAAGGGGGCAAGGGAGGGGGAACAGTGCTGGGTGTGCACAGGTACATTTCTGAGCTCCACAGGGATTACCCTGACTGGAGAGTGGATCGAGGGGTGCAGCTGGGAGTGAGAGGAGCTGTGGGTTCACAGTGTGGCTATTGGGCTGTTTGTGTGATGGCTGATGTTGGAATGCCTTAGGACAGCCCAACAGAACCTATAACAAATGCTAAATGTGGGCTGCCCACATACAGCACCTTGATGAGATCTGTCTGCAGCTGGGCTGCTCAGTAATTTTGTCCAAGGCCTGATTAAACAGTTAGGATGTATGTATCTGTCATCTTTTCTTCTTCCAGATTTCTTAGCCAAGCTTTTGCATTTTTCTGGAGTCAGGAGAGATAGATTCCTTCCTAGAATAAAGTTATGATAGCCATAGTAACTGGATTTATTTTGTGAAGCTGAAAGATTCAGGACACAGAAGTACAGTGAGGCAGGGTAATTATGAAGCTCAGTAGCTACTTTGAAGATGTGGGTTCTGCAGTGGCTGATTTGCAGATCTGTGTGTTTCAGAAGTCACATATTTTGTATGTAGTGCAGGAGAGACTTGCTGTTCCCTCTGGATAGCTGTAGTAAAATAGGGAATACTTAGGAGGAGGTACTAGGAAGAGTCTAGGAGATAAAAACAATGGAGTTGTTCCTCTTCAGCAGGAAGTTCTGATGATAATGTAATTATTTTCTTTCTTTCTTTCTTCTTTTCTTTTTTTTTTTTTAATTTGGAAGAATTGATTGATCATGCTACCTCATACATAATTTCTGGAGGAAACTCCAAGAATTCAGTTTTGGGGTACAATGCCAGCTGTTTGTCCCAACTGATCCCCCTCTGCTCTGCCTTGCATTCCGACTGAGTATCCAGCCTCTATCAAAACACTTGTGGGAGAAACACAAAAGCTAAAATAGCAGGTCATTTCTCCAGTGCTCATTCTGTCAGGAGCCTGCTGAAGGAGCCAGTGTTAAGTCAGTGTGGGTTAAGAGCAGGTGGCACAGCCTTGTTGGGAAGGTGGGAAGTTCATCCTGTATTTGCTTCTCCCACTCCTGTGCTAGAAACCTAAGCTGCTTATTGCTGGTATCTTGTTTGCAGCTTATTTCTGCTGGGAGGTGTCTGCAGTGTGAGAAACCAGCTTATTTGTCTGGGAGACACCAAAGGCAGTGTTCATCCCCTGCTGGGCTGGGGCAGGGCCACCCCTTTGGGCCTGCATTTCCACATCCCTGTGTTCTGGGTTCATTGGGTTCTCCGTGCATGTTTCTAGTGCAGGACTGCTGTGCAGCAATTAAAAACTGCTGTGAGACCTGTCCTGAGTAAAAGCCCAAGAACAGAAATTATTTTTTAAAGGGAAATGTTCTGAACCTAGAAATAAAAGCATCTGACTAAAGTAGGCATTTACACAGGAACCTGTCATAAACAAGCAGGCAAAGTCTGCTGGTAGCTGGGCCTGCTCCTTCCACTGAGCACTGATGCTCTCATCTGGTCACTCCCAGCCTGGCAAAGCCAAACCCTGGCATCTGCTGGGTTCTGACTGTGCCTTTTCCTTTCAGATCACACTCGCTGCAACGTCTGGATCCTGGATGGAGACTTGTACCACAAAGGGCTGCTGAAGTTTGCAGTTTCTGCTGAATCCCTGCAAGACACCATTGTGGTCTTTGTAGCAGATATGTCTAGACCTTGGACTGTTATGGAGTCTTTACAGAAATGGGCCAGTGTCTTGCAAGAACACATCGATAAGATGAAAATTCCTCCTGAAGAGATGAGGCACATGGAGCAGAAGTGTAAGTCTTTGTGCATCCATACTTTCCTATTAATTTTTTAATTAGCTCCCACAACTTCTGGTGGATTTCTTTGGGTTAGTGTTTTGAGAATGGGTTGGATAAGAATTACTTTGAATTTGTGATTGCAACCCTAATTCAAATAGACTGTGTTAGGCTTTAAAACAACTCTTCCAGTTCTGCTGTGCTGACAAAACATCAGGTGAATCATCGATCTAGATCCTGGGCAGTAATGAGATTTTGATAATTTGATTTTTAAAAAGGTCAATTAAAAAAATAAGTCAATAAAATGACAGATTCACTTTTTAAAAGATGGTGGCAAAGTTCAGTGATGAAGTGGACTGTTTGCTTTCCTGGGATATCTCAGCCAGGTCCCATTGCCATCCTGTGCTTGTCTTACAGAAGGTCTCTTTGCCCTTGTTTTTCTGGTGGCTCAGACTGTGATCCTGGTGCAGCTAATTGTGTCTCGCTATAGCCATTCCTACCCTGTGACTTCAGGAATGTTGTATAAATTAACCTTCTTTCCTGGCATATCCGTGGCAGAAAAGAATCTGGCACTGGCAAGCAGTCATTGTTGCAGTATTGAATCCTGCAGCTGCTTTCCTAAAGTCGTTTTGAATGTTTCTTGAGATTTCTTTTTTTCTGTTTTCATATTGAATTACTCAAAAATAAATTCCTTTAGTGGAAAAAACCTTAGCAACTTCCAGTCCTTTTCAGATGAAGTAGATTCAGACTGATCCTCTCTGGTTGCTGCTTTTGCTCCGGGCTGGTGGCTCTCTGTGGTGGAGTGTGGAACCCTTGCAAATATGGTCTGGTAGCTTCCTGAGAGTTACTTTAGTGAGCAGTGTGATCTGTTTGGCCTGTGAGTACTCAGGTGTATTTGTATAGCTGATAATCCTTTCTGAATGTTAAATATTGTGTTCCCAGAAGCCTTGTGCCTACAGCATACCAGCTAGAGTTTAAACTTAATGATTGAAACCACCCAGATTTGATCATCAGGTTATATTTAAACAAAAAGTAAAATACGAGAGTTTTTAGGGGGAAATGTTTGGGGGATTTTATGTGTGTGAGAGATTTTTTGGGAGTGGGAGATGGAAAGACAGTTCTAGTATCAAAATCCAACAGCTAACCCAACTGACACAGCAAATGTTAAGGCAGTCCAAATAAAGGGGGGTTTGTGCACTTAAATTTTCCTTTTGAAAAGAGAAGCTTTTCAGAGTGCCCTCGGTGAAAGAGCTGTGGCAAAGCTCAAGTGCCCTGTTTGAGGAACTTAGACTTTCCAATAGTGGTATCTTAGAGAATTCTGAGTTAAAGTATAGAAACTCTTGGTTTCTTCTGAGCTCCCCTGGAGTCAAGGGAAGAGGAGATGGGAGAGGGGCCGAGTTCTCCTGACCCGGCTCTGGTGCCATCCCCTGGCTCAGCTGTGGCACACAGGGCCCTGATGTCTCCAAACTTGCATCTCCTGTTCTCAGGCACGGTGTGAGACACTTGTGTCACCTGCATACATCTCTGGCTTCTTGCAGACTGTCCCTAGGGCCAGCTCTGTGCTCAGAACTTTGGCTACCATGGCTTGTAATGCTCTTAGCAGCCCTTGCTGAGGAAAGGCCCACTGTAAGTGTGTCAGGGTAATGGATTGGGCAGGGTAGAGCACACGTGCCTGGTGAATGCCTTGGAACTGCTGCCTGTCCTAACTGAGCATCTCCTTACTGAAATCCTGCTGCCTGTGCCTCCTGGGGTAGGGCTGCCACTTAGAAAATGAAGAGTCATTGGGTTGTAACAGCCCAAATATGTAAAAACCAGGATAATAAAGTGTACATGAGGGCAGATGAAACATAGAAATGGAGTGCAGAGTGACGGCATGTGCTGAATTAAAGCCCCCTGCAGCATGAGACCACATGGATGGATGTGTTTCCTAACTTCACCTGTGGAGTATTCCCTTACTCCCACTCCTCCATCCCGATTTCAATGTCCACAGTGCTTTCCCTGGCTGTCACACTCAGCACCAGGAACCCTGGGGAAACACTGCCCAGTCCTGTACCATTGGCATCCCCTCGAAGTGCTGCAAGGTTGTTCCTTCACTGCTAAGGTCCTAAGAGTTTCCAGAGATGCCTTTGTTAGCTCACTCTTGTCAGTGGAGTTGGACTTTGGACTGCTTGTCTCTGCTGGCAGGGCTTGGGAGGCCTTTCTGCACCCAGCCCTTGCTCCTGTGTTTGCTGGGTCACATACTGACTCTTGCCTTGCCTGGGTGGGTGAGAAACTTCCCTTTGGGGTTCAGGAGCTTCCAGAATGGACATCTGGACATGCATGGAAGCAGCAGGCTGCCTTGTTTGGAGTGTGCCCAGGGCATTGTCTGCCTGCTCTCACTGCCATCTCCGAGCTGCTCTGGAGATTCCTTGCTAAGAGCTTGGCTAATGGGAAGTCAGATACGTAATGTCAACTATGTTAATTTAATTCAGGCTCAATTGTGATAAACCATTATTTAAATAACACATATTTGAATCATTATTTCAGGGAAGATGTGAATGTCTCCTCCTTATTTAAGACAGCAGAGCAGATAACATGGCTGTCAGGAATCAAGAATTGCAGAAAGGAGGTGTGTTGGTAAAATGGCAATTATACCAATGACCTCTGGGGTGTTTGAAGCTAAAGAATTGAAACACAATAGCATTTTCCTGAAAATTGTGTACTGTCCCATTCAAGCTGAAGTGGTTTCAGATTGTCTACCTTTTTTCTTTTTTGGTCTGACAAGAGAGCTGAAAGATTTCTTGTCAGATTAAGCTAAAAGATTAAAAAAAATTACTTTATCCAGGTATCTTTTGTCCAGGAATTCTTTTCACAAGACCAAAATTTTTAATGATCAATAAAGATAGGGCACAAAAAAACTTTGTAAAGCTTAATAGAGTGTAAATATAGATTGACATTCTCAGAAAAATATTCTTTATTTTTCTCATTCTGCTGTTCAGGGCCTTTGGGATTTATCCATTAAGTTGTATTTATTGCATTTCCACACTGCAGTTAAAGAGTACTCCAAGCCTGAGCATCTCATTGTTGCTGGAACAATCAAACCTAAGAATAATTGTGAATTGCTGTCTCAGTGGTGCTTCCAGTCAATGCATGTCCTGAATGATGCAGCAGTTTGTGGTGGAGTTACCTTGCAGTGCCTCGTGTGAACAACAGCAACATGAACAAAACAGTTTGCTGGAACCTTGCTGTTGTTTGCTGTGTTCAATGCAGAACTCTAAGAAGCCACAAGTTTGGTAGATAAATGAGCACTCTATAGGGGAGGTGTGATTTTAATGGCACATCATCACCTGGTGAGAATTCTTCAAATATAAAGGCCATTCTGAGTTCTCAACCTTAGTGGTGGGTGGCAGAATATTACATATTTGCCAGAGGAACTGTTTGTTTTCTGGCTTCCTATTTTATGGGCATCATCTTAGGTGTGTTTCCTGTTCAAAAACCTTAAACCAAAGTAATTTTCACTACTTAATAGAGTTGTTTTCCATACCATATAGAAGATGATTCCTCAATTAGAACTGTGTGGAGGATAAAATATTCATAGCTTGCTACAAAAAAAGGAAAAAAAAAGTTTATGTGAGCTGTTTAGGCACACAACTTTATTTCCATTAAATCTGTATGCTTTATATCCAGTAAAAGCCTGAGAGTGGAGCTCAAAAGAGAAATAGCTGTGGGAGGTAAGAGAAAGTATGAAATTGCTGTGTGTCAGAGAAATGCTTTAGCTGCAGTGAGCTGCTTTATTACCTTGTGAGAGTGCAGTTTGTTCATTGGGGCATCTGGCAGTACCTGGGGTACAGCTTCACTTGGATTTAGCAGGACTACATTCTGAGTGGCAGTGGGGGTTGAGTGGAAGCCTTGAGCAGTGTTTAAGAGCCTACTGCTGACAGGCACTTATACTTATGTGTGAGTTAAAGTGGCTTCTGTGTGCTCAGGATGCTGCAGTCAGAGGTCCTTGCTGTAGCTGTTAGCTTCTGTAACTCAGGTAGTTGTTTGCTCAGGAGCATTGTGTCCCATTGCTCAGTGTCTGGCAGGGATTAATGCTGGGCCAGGTGCATCACTGGCAATCCAGAGCTCAGCTCCACAGGGAAGGCTTTTCTCCCTCAGGGAAGGGTTTTCTCCCTCTGTGTGTGAGGTGTGGCCTTGGTGCTGCTGCTGGCTACTGCTGACTCCTGGGGAGAGGGGAGTGCTGGGCGTTGTGGCTCTCTGGGATTGTCCTCTTCATTCCCATTCAGCAGAAATTCAAGAGGAGAAAATTCATGAGGGTGAAGCCAACAGACTTCTGACATTTCCACATTGAATTTTCTCTTATTTACATTACTAAAATTCTTAGAGCATCTTTTGTTTTCTCATGTTGTCGAGTGTTACTCTTTTCAGGAGAGGCTTTTATTCCCCAAATTTGAAGGGGTTTATGCTCCCAATCCTTTCAGTAGAGAAGAGATTCTTTTCCTTTGATATGAACAAAACCCAGGAAAGGAATCCTGTTCATTATAATGCTGTGGTAAATTGAAAGCTGCATTGTCAAATAGTCTTTTCTGTGTGATTAAGTCAGAGAGGCTCATCTGAACCATTGTGGGAGATGCAGATGGTATTCTTTAAACTGCTCTGATACACTTGGCCTCAGTAGTAAATAGTAATAGGAAAGCTAATAAAAGTAAAGAAGTACTTCAGAAAAACCCTTTTCTAGTTAAAGGCTTTTGGTGACATAGTAAACATATGGAATGGGCAGAACGTAGAATGGAATTCTGATTTGCTGTAGCTGACTAAGGAAGCATCCCTTGGAGCACTGCTCTTTCGTCTCCACCAGAAGGCACTGCCTGCCCATGTTTAAAGCAACTGCATTCCATTTTCATTTGTTTGTATTTCCTTGCACCCTGGCATATATTGAATTGGTGATTGGAAGTCTTATGGTCTTTATTTAGTTTGGAGTTTTAAAGCTTTTCTCTGGAATGGAGCTCTCTTCCACAAGAATCACACAATTTTATATTTCAGCTAAACATTGTAGATTGTGCAGCTCTGAACAGAAGAGTTTTTCTGATTTGTTCCTCCTTTTACAAACCCATTCTATTGCAGGAATTGTTCCTATTTTGAAAAGGTACCATAACTTCTTTTTGTAAGGTCTGTTGAAGAAACTTCCCTGAGGTTTTACCACTTGCTAACCTCAGGAGGCCTGCAATGCATTGCAGTTCCTTCCCTGGCACATGGAGGATGTTCTGAGCTGCCTCTCTGTGGCTGGGCTGGAGCCTGGAGCCTTTTCTGAGCAGTTTTCCTTACTGTCCCTACAGTCACTCTGCTGCCACTGTTTCTAAAATAAAGGTGCCTTTGTGGGAGCAGATCATGGAGTTTGCTGGCCTCTTTCTGTGAGGGTTCCCCACGGGTGAGTGAGGAGGAGGAGGCTTTGGGGTGGAGGAGGAAAGCCTTGGGCCTTGGGGCAGTGCTGTGCCTAGAGCAGCCACATCCAGGACAGATTTACTTGATCTGTGCCTTTAGTCTTGAATAAAAGACATTAAAGTGTAGATTGCAGCCCAGATTTGATAATGCATGTGTGGGCTCACAGTGCATTTCCAAGATGGCCTTAATGCTATTCCTTAGGTGCCTCAGTATTTGATAGTATTCAGTATTATTGGAACACTCACTGTTACTGTAAAATTAAAATACTGAAAACATAGAGAGCATTTAGTTTCCTCTGGACCCCTCTGTAGTTTTCCAGAATACAACTGAGTCTCTTCAGGTAACATGCAGATGCCCTTGAGTCTGTGTTTATGCAGGTAGGTTTTATATTTCTAGCATTGGATGCCTGCAACAGGAATGTAGAGTGGTAGGAACTAAAATTATTGTTTGTAAGAAAAAGTGGCTGTTTCAGGTTGGTGTTTTCTGTGTACATCTACATTTTCACTGTGCTTTCTTTCACAATACGTACAAATTGCAGGGTATAGGTTGTGTTGCTAAACCACATTTATGTTTTCTGTTGTCAACTGTCCTATAATGAAATGTTCAGGATTATGCCTTTGTACATACTATAGCTTTTACAGATAATTGTGATTATTTATAATGACTCCAGATCCAACTTGATTTAGGTTCCTGTAAGTTTTGATGGAGGAGAGTTGTGGTGTTGGAAAGGGCAACAAGGCTTAACTTGCATTCACTTCTTGCGTAGTATAAAAATAAAAAAAAGTGGAGATTTCTAGTTAGTTGTAAATTAATTATGGTTTTAAAAGAACTTTTTTGTACCCTAAGGCTCTCTCTCTTTCAATAGTTATAAAGGAGTTTCAGGAGTATGTAGAACCTGAAGAAGGCTACCAAGGATCACCGCAGAGGAGAGGTCCCTCGTCTGGCCAGGAGGATGAACACGTTTCCCTGCCCCTTGGAGACAACGTCCTGACTCACAACCTGGGCATCCCCGTGCTGGTGGTGTGCACCAAAGTGAGCCTCTGCTTCCGCCTGCTGCTCTGCCAGGGTTTCATTGCTTCTCTTGTCCAAGCTGTCTACAGACATGCAAAATGACTTCTGGATTAACAGTGAAGGGATTTGCTTTACAAATGAGCTGCTGCCAATTTTTTCTTTTATGGAATAGTAATAAGTTTCTTAATTATCTGTTAATTACTTAAGCGTTTGATTTGCCGGTGCTATTTTAGAACCAGAGACTCAAAGTAAATGTGATGGGAATGTGCAGGATTAAAGAAGGTGTTTTAAGATGTGCTGGGATTAAATGCTGAGGTTTTTCTGGTTTGTTTTCCTGCCTCTGCCAGTGTGATGCAGTGAGTGTCCTGGAGAAGGAGCATGACTACAGGGAAGAACACTTTGACTTCATTCAGTCACACATCCGCAGATTCTGCTTACAGTGTATCCTTTGCTGTGCTGAGGAGATTGCCTCTAATCCGGAAGCAAGAAAAGATGTTTTCATGTTGAATTGCACATAAAGTTAATCCTAGAAATTGCTTGGTATTTAGTTACTTGCTGTGTAGCATTTTGTTTTTTTAAAAATGTTGACAGGTGTATAAAACCTTTTCTAGTTTTTAAGTTATGCATGAGATTTGGAGGTTTTGTTCCTTTACAAAAGACTGGCCTTACATTTTGTGAAGTAAAACCATTTCTTGGTTTTCCCCTTAGAATTTGCTGTTCCCACCCAAGCCTGAGATCTCATGTGTGTATTAAGTTTTTGACTTTTTCCAAGTTAAGTAGGATGCAATTTCCACGTAAGCATGGGAAGATGGATAACCTTTGTGTATGTCAAGGAAAAGTGCCGTGAGTCTTGTCATGTTATATCCCCTCCTCTCCCTGAATACTAAATTCTCTAGTTTTGTCTTGAACTACTGCTCAAAGCTAAGTCTAGTAGCTATAAATCTATTAACTCCTGTTTTGAAATTCTTATTATAATTTAGAAACTATATCTTATATAATTTTCCTTAAATAGCAACTCAGACGGGGCTGCCTTGATTTATACATCAGTTAAGGAGGAGAAGAACCTTGACCTGTTGTATAAGTACATTGTACATAAAACCTACGGTTTCCAGTTTACCACACCTGCCTTAGTGGTAGAGAAGGATGCAGTTTTTATGTGAGTCACTTGCACAAGCAGCATGGTGTCACATTGGTCTGTTGTAAGCACTACACTGCGTGTAATGTGTGTATAAAAATAAATGGAATGGTTTGTTGTTCAGAAGCTTAGCATGCAAGTCTCGTGGAGTCCCAAATTAGAAAAGCAACTTAGTGCATATTACTTGACTTGGACTATACCATTCCAGTTTTTGTATCCTTGGAATTTAGAGAATTGGGATTGACCTGAAAGAAAATTGCTTTATTTAAGTAGAGGACAGTATATAAATGGTCTCTGTAGAAGTGACAGAAAAGGCAAAGCTTTCTTCCTTTTTACAGACCTGCTGGTTGGGACAATGAGAAGAAAATTGCCATTTTACATGAAAACTTCACAACAGTAAAACCAGAAGATGCATATGAAGACTTCATTGTAAAACCTCCTGTAAGAAAGGTAAAAGGAGATTATTTGTTCCTGTACCTCAGCAAATAAGTGGAGTTTGCTTGAATGGGTGCTAAGGACTATTAATATTGATGAATGCCAAATATAAATGTAACTTTATTTTTATCTAAATATGTGAAACATCAAGCTTTCATTTATTAGTTATTTAAAATACTGCAAGCAAACCCAGAAACCATTCACCTCATTGAATGAAAGGCAGTCCAGGAATAGCTATTTTACATTTTACCACTTTTGCATGTGTGGGGCAGAAGCACACCCAGAAAAAGGAGAATTCTCTTGCAGGACATTTACACTTGTACTCAAATGGCATTGAGGTTACCATGCAAAGGCAAAGCAAAGTCATCTCAGGTCTTTGAAGAGATGCTGATGAGATCAGTATCCAAACTTGAAAAGATAAATGTGGCTACTTTCCAAGTGCTCATCTTTTAGGACTGTACTCACAGGCTGGCATCACTGTTAGACTGCTCCAATGTTTTATATTTTACAGTATTTTTAAATTATAACATCTTTAATGTTACTATTATTTTAAATGTGAAAGAACAGTTTAAAAAAGTGAACAATGGTCTAAAAGATTTGCCCTTCTCTCTCTTCTGTTTTGATCACCAAAACATAAAACCCAGTTAGAGTAATTTCAGTTTTTACTTAAAAATAACAAAATGCTTTGTTCAACAGTTAGTCCATGATAAAGAGCTGGCAGCAGAAGATGAGCAAGTATTTCTTATGAAGCAGCAGGTAAGAATGGAAGAATGAAAAGAAGTCTTTACTGTCTAAGATTTGACTTTAATTTCTCCCTTGTTATTGCCTTTAGTTTTTCATTCCTCATTTAAATCACCAGGTAGCTGTTTTTCAGCTTTAAGTATTCAGGTGGAATTGTGAAGTAAGACTTTATCCTAAAAATACAAGTAAGAAATATGGTCACTTATCTTAGCAAGTTGAAGGGAAGATAATGCTGAGAACAGAAAGAATTTACATGTCAAAGGAAAGGGAAAGAAGACACTTTGGATTTCACCACAAAGTTGTACTGATCTGTGAAATATAAATACTTTTAAAACCTACCATCTGAGCATTGCAGTTTTCTTACAGCCAGAGGCTGTAAGATTGAAAGATTTTAATGTGTCAAATTTGGCTATGCTGTAACTTGTTATTTTCTTTATTACTCTATAGTTTAAAAAATATAACAATACTTCCCTATACAGGGGATTATAAATGTCCTGGAGGTTACAGACTGGGGTGTCTGTGGCTCTGGCTTCAAGTTCTGGACTGGCTGTGTGAGACAAAGGCCCAAAGTTTATTTATTCCTTGCAGCTCAGTCCTCTAGAGGCAGACTTGGGAAGTATAGAAATATCAAAGGGGAATCCTGTAAATATCAGGAAAAAGATCAAATAAATTAATGGTTACTCAGCTTCACTGTATTTTATTCCTCTATATTCTTTGAAATATATTTAATATGCTTAATATGTTGTTTTTGCAGTCATTCCTTGCCAAACAGCCAGCAACGCCTACAAGAGCATCAGTAAGTATATCCAAGGAAAAGAGTAGGAGGTGTTTGGTTTCCTTCAAGGGAAAAGGAATCATTCTAACCTGCAGAGGTCCATTTTTTATATTTAAATGTAACCTACATAATCTCTCTGAACTGCAGAAAGTAAATAAATAATGAGGCAATATTTTTTAAAATGGTGCTTATAAATTCACTGTGGAAACATCTGATTATTGAGCAGAAAGTTTCCTGCAGTGATTCAACCTGTCCTGTAGTAGAGGCACATCCCCAAAATAACTGCTGGTTTGGGTGCCTGTTTGTTTTCTTTCTCCAGTGCCCATCACTACAGTGCCAATAGAAAGGCTGGAAAAGTAATATGTATGTGGTGTTAAACTTGCTTTATGTAACTAATCCTTTGAAGTTCTTCTCTGATTTGTGTGATTTGGACTTTTTTTAAGGAATCTCCTGCAAGAGGCCCTGCAGGATCCCCAAGAACTCAAGGCAGAGCTGGTCCCGCCAATGTACCCAGTGCCTCACCAATCACATCAGTTAAGAAACCAGATCCAAATATTAAAAGTATGAATGAACATTTTACTGTTCTATCATGTGTTATTTCCCTTAAAGTGAATCCTCTTCTGTAGAAAGATTTGGGGATTTATTCACTAATGGTATAGTTACTTTAATAGTAGAAATGAATTTATGACATAGCTTATGATTGATTCTATTCTGGTCATTTATATGACTTGAAATAGAATTCTGTTACTGCCAAGCAGTCAGACAGAGGTCAAATATATTCTAATTTCCTTAAGTTGCCTCAATACATTTATTATGCATCAGTTGGATTATTAGAGTGGGGACTGCTCTAAACTACAAAAAGTTTTATACTTCATAGCACTTCTTCTGGACTCTACAGCACACCCTGTTCTGCTAAACCCTCTCTGGAATGTCATTTGCTGTAGTAGATGGAGTAACTTGGAAATGAGACCTTTTCCTGAGGTGCAGCTCCATGGTATTGAGGGGTTTCTTTCCACTCTGGACATTAAGAAGGTCTGCAGGGCCAGTGTTGGTGTTTTTGGTGCACTGTAGGGCCATGCCTCACTTCCAGGGGGTAAAATGCCCTTCTGGATCCTGTCCCATTGCTCAGTTGCCAAGTTTTGTTTTGTTCAAAGCAGTGTGGCATGAAAGGCTGCACTGGAACATCTGTGCAGGATGTTAATGAGCTTATCACTCTTTGAATTTCATGTCCATACTTAATAATCTTACTCTTGGCTTCTACATTTATTAAAAACTTAAAAGCACACAAATATTTAGAATAAAATTTCATGACACCCACCCATCATTCCAGAAAAGCAGGAATGTGCTTTCAGCCACCTCTGCCTATGCCAAGGTATGCAGAGGAATGGGATCTTCAAACTGAGCAAGGACAGACTTTCTCAGAGCTGAGCTTTGTTTCCTTGATTAGCAAGAGATTTGTATGTATGTGAAACTAAGTTATCATTTACCAGCTCTAAGTGTTCTGTGTGATCCATATTTGTTTTTTTTATTTAGATAATGCTGCAAGTGAAGGTGTCTTGGCTAGTTTCTTTAACAGTCTCTTGAGCAAAAAGACTGGCTCTCCTGGAAGTCCTGGTGCTGGAGGAGTGCAAAGTACAGCCAAGAAATCAGGTACTGGACTCATTAGTGCACTTGTTCTTAATATTTTATTTGGCACCTTGGTCCATGGGTGCATCTCTTACACTGGTCAGTAAAGTGACAGACCTTGACAGATGACAGTGCCAAAATGTGCAGTGTTTAAAAAAACTTCACAACTCCAGGGCTTCTGTTAAAACTGATATAACTTAATTCTTCCAGTGAAGTGACGTTTGAGTCTTGATCCTGTGCTGGAAGTGCTGATTTCTTTTTCAGCTTCAGAATTCTTTCTTGTCTTGACGCTTTGCTGTTGCTGTTGCAGTTTTTTGGGTTTGGACTGGAGTTAGCAGTGAAACGATTGAAATCTGCCCAGAGTTCAAGCTGAAATGAATTACTGCTTGTGACAGCTTGAATTGTTCACTCATTAATTATTTAGTATTTTATTGTGATCCAGCACAGCTGCTAACACAGACAAATGGATGCATTCTGTGTGTGTGCCTTTGAGTGCACTGTGGGAGATCCTTGCTGATAAGTAATGCAGCAGTTCAGGTGAAAATGAAAGAAACCTGTCAGAGTACTTGGTCCCTACCCAGACTTGGTGGAGTAAACTGCATTGTCCACCTGATAGTCAAAGAATCAAAGCAGTAAATTTAGTCTGTTTCTGTTCAATACTGGCATTCCCATCACACTGAAGGTTCAGGAGCTTTTCTTCCAGAGTTCTTTCTCTCTTAAATTATTGATTGATAGGCTACTTCTGATCCCAAGCTTGTGCAATCTTCTGGACTTTAATGGTGATGCCAAACTCACAGTTCCTGTGAGGGGAGTGTAAGGCCCAGACATTCTGAACTGGAAATGAGAAATATCTGCTGCCAGCCACACTGATGGTTCTGTCAGAGAACCAAGGCAGTTGGACTGTGGGTATTTTTTAATTTTTTTTTTTTAATTAGGAAGGTTTACATATGACATTCGATGCTCTGAAAGCTCAAAAATGCCTTGAATTTGACTTACAACTCAGGTGTGGTTTTTTGTGTGTTTGTTTCAGTGTGATGAATTCTGTAATTTTGTCGTTATTAAATTTATTTATTACGGAGATAACAAAAGGGGTTTTGTATTACATATTATTTACATAATAATATTGTATCCATGTTGTAAAAATACTGAACTAATTCTTTCATAATCCAGCTCTCTTCAATTGAACGCTGAAAGGTATCCCCTTCTTCATCAAATGCAACCTCGTGTTTTACTCACCACAAGGTCAAAATAACTTTTTATAGAAATAGAACTAGGAATATTTGTAGGTATTATTTCATCCATGCTTTTTATCTGAAGCAAAGTCAGTTAGGGAGTACCTGTCTAGTGATTAAAAAGCAAACAAACTCAGAAATAAAAGCTGTAACATCACCTCTCCAGGAAGCTTATTCCAGCACTTCATTCCTCAGTTATTTTGTTCTCTTGCCCAGTGTTTCTGATTCCCAGTACTCTTGGTCTTGTTTGGGTGGTGATGGAGGTCAGTGTGGCCCCTTTGTGTTTGCAGTGCTGTTTGGGTTTCAAAGCTACTCCCCTCTGCCTGTGACTTTTGTGTGGCCTACAAGAACAGATTTGTGTGCAGGACGTGTTGTTCTGGCTGTGACAGTTCTGTTCCCCTGGGACTCTGCTCAGGGACCTGTTTGCTTTGTGCTCAGGAGCAGCTGGGGGTGGCAGTCCAGGCTTTGCCTGCCCTGATCTGTGCTACAGATGTGTTCTGTTCACTTCTCTCAGGGGGACAGGGTGTTGTTTTCATCTGTGTGACACTGAACAGGACTTTTTATAACCATTCACCCAGTTTAATACATTTTCTGCTTCCTGGTAGGAAGGTTTGTACTCTGTATCAAATGACCTCAGTGTCTCAAAAGGTTGTGTGTTTGCTTTATCATTGTTTTCCATTCTATCATCATGCACCACTTTGGTAATTTATGTCAATAACTTTTCCCCTCTAATCCTATCTTTCAAAATCCTTTGGTGTCCCTTCAGGCACACTTACCTACATATATGCTATCTTCAACAGCTGGACAGGGTAGATTGCTGAATAAAAGTACTGACCAGTGCTATGGAGAACTAATGGGTAATTTTGTGAATTAAAATCCATTAATTTTCTCTAAAATAGCAAGGCTTTTTTTTTTTTTTTTTTAATATCCGTGAAGCTTGTGTGAGATGTGATATCAACCACTTCTCCCCTCTCCACAGGACCTGTTATCCTTTCATAGAAATGTGGGTGGCTTGGCAGAACTTGTCAGGAGCAGACCCTGTTGGTTGTTGTGCTGGTAGGCTGTTCTAAGCACCTAAAACATACCTGCAATTTCTGGAAAAACTACTAAACTAGTCTGTAATGGGCTTTACTCTTTCCTCTTTCAGTCTTCTAGAACACTCTGTGCCTTCCAGGACTTTTCAAAGATAACAAGTGGCTTTTTTTTTTCTTTTTTCCCCTCGTGTCAGCATTAACTTCTAATTGAAATAGATAATTTCTCTCCTGAATCACGTAGAGACAGCAATCATACATCCTTCCTTAACTTCTTTATTTTGTTAGACTAAATTAGACAAGTTCTCTTCTAGTCTCCTGCTAGAGCTAAGCTCTGTTTTCCCCACTAGTTTCTTCATGAGTTCCCATCATTGGCTTACTCTTGTCTTGAACACGAGTGATCAGAATATTGTGTCAGCACTGCAGATCTATCTCATTGCAGTGCCTGCTGCAGCAGTTCTCTTTCTTGGGTGGAAGTGCTTCTCCTGAATGATCTCAAGGTTGGCTTTTCTTGGCTGCATCAAGTTGGCAGCTCCCATTCCTCCCATTTCCTGACTTTGGGAACAGAACAGTTGGCTTTCACTCAGAGGAGAAGGTGCCTGTTCTTGTCACCTGCTGTGCTCACACCTTAGGTGAAGCAGTGTAAGATTAAACTGTCCTGAGAAGGTAAGGGCTCCTCATGCTGCTGTCTGAAAAGCTCTTGTTGAGTTGGGGAGGTACCTGGTACTGCTGAGAACAGGAGAGTTGATCTGTTCCTTTGTGGAAGAGTTGAGCAGAACATCTTGGAGAAAGCCTTATTTCCAGCAGCACCCTCTGTGCGAGTAAATGTGCTAAAATTATCTTTGTAGGCATTTCAAATGTCTAAATTGTTTAAAGAGCCCGACGTTTTCAGAGGGTTGATGACAAAAATATTTAGCTTTAAAGAGACCATCTGTTTCTCTCATAGCTATGAATAGCCTGAGGTTGAAATGTTGAAATTCTGTCCAAAGATGAGAGAAACATGGTGGATCTGAACAATGCTGGTCAGCCTAATTGCTGGGTGGGTTTCTGCTGTGACAGTTCTTACCTGAGAGAAATCTCTCCTCCAGGCAGATGCTGCAGTGTTGTGTCCATTTTTCCTGCTGTGCACTTCCTCTTGTTTGCCTTTCTTTGATGTCTAGACGATATTTCAAAGAACTTCAATTGATGGTTTCTGTGGTGGATTATTTTTCTTCATGTGAACTTCTACAGTCACAAAGTTATTTCATTTATATTCACAAGAAGATTTTTGCAAATTCTGAGGTTGCCTTCCCTCTCTATTCCTGTACAGAAGATAAAGAACTCAGGTTCCCTGCTCTCACTCTGATCTAGCAAGAGGAATTAATTGTACAGAACTGGGGACGTGTAATTGTACAGAACACATCTCAGTGAATGAGGCCATCACTCCTTCACAAAAAGCAGGGGTCACTCTCATTCATAATTGAGGGGAAACTCTTATTTTCTTAAAAACAGCTCCTTGTATTTCTTCTCCTTTGCTTCACCTTTCCAAGGTGCTCCCCCATGGTGGTGGGAAAGGGGAGTGTGCTCTCCTGTGTTTTCCTGTCCACATGAGGTATTTGCAGGACACTGCTTGGGGTTATTTTGGAGGCCTAAGGAGCCAGTTCATCCAGCATGAAAAACAAAGTCACAGCTTTTGTTTAGATCTTCTCTTGTTTAAGCAAGGATTTTGTGTGGCCTTTATTGTTTTAGAGTTTATGCTTTTTCAACTCCCAGGTGCTATTGGTCTACATGTGAAGTGTTTTGTATTTTAAGTTCTGTTACATTACATTAGTTAATGGACTAATTCCTAAATTTTGCTTAAGTACTCCTACTTTGAATAGATGCTGTTAGAGTGCTGTGGCTTATGACTAGTGCTTAGGTTTAAAACCTTCCTAGTGATTAAAGGTAACCTTTTAACTTGGTTATGTCTTTGTACTTTGGAAAAAAACACTTAAATCTCTAACAGTCAAATCTTGCCTTCTTAATGTTTTCAGCATGTACCCTGGAAAAAGTCCACCTAATATTTCACACACACTTGAGCTGGAAAACAGATGCTTGTTAAATTCTTTGGCTATGTAAGGAAGCTGTACATGGTTATATAATCTACTTTTTGTCTAAAAATATAGCTTTTTAATCTTAAATGCTTGTATGCTCCATGCATTAGGATGTATTGTTCCAATTTTGGTGATGAATTTGTCCGTGGGTTTATAATTTTCAGAATCAGTTACTTACTGAAGTAAGCTGATGGTTCAGTTAGGGAATTGTTAAAAAGTTTTGAATCTAGTATAAAAATGTAAGATATGCCTTTCCATGAAATACTTCAGTGAGTCTGGTTCCAATTGAAGAAGTCCTTTGAAATGGCTGCTTGGAGATGTTACATGAATATGCAATTCCTGTCCCCTTTTTGAGGGAAACATTGGCTGCAGATATGAGAGTACTCCCTGTTAGTTGTTTCATATTCAAATGCAGTGAGTACAAGTGCGACCAAACAAATGGAATTTTTTTTTAGCAGGTGTCCTACATACCTTGTGCTTAAAAGTTGGGTTTGAATAGTCCTTGCTATCAATGCTAATAATAGAATTGTGTATGGTTGATTTTTATGGGAAATTCTAAATATGGTTAGTTTAAAATGTTAGTTGCTCTAAACATATCACTGGTGGTGGTGTGCTTTTTGCTGCTGTGTAGTTCAGCATTTCATCTTTTTGAAGTGGATCAAACCTGAGTCTTTAGCAGATTTTACACAGACAATACCCTGCATTGTGCCAGGCTCTGTGGTCTTGGGAGGTGGCAAAATAATGAGAAATAAGTAATTTATTGTCATATAGAGGTGATTTTTTTGAACACTTGTGCTCATTGGTTAAAATATATCCTTGACATTCTATTGCTTTGTATCCTTTTTCTTTCCAGGACAAAAGACAGTTTTGGCAAATGCTCAGGAGGAGCTGGACAGGATCACTCGCAAGCCTGACCCCATGGTAACAACAAACTCTCCTCCAACAGAGAACGAGGCTTGATAGGGCAGAACAATGCAGATGTAAATGACCAAATAACTATGTATAGTGATCTGATAAGACCAGGAATTTTCTGCTATGGCAGATGCTATCAGTTTTCTTGGGGCAGGGGAAATGAGCTTACTACATCATTGCCTTGTCCCAGTAAAAAGTGCACATTCAGGAAGTTTGCATATAAAATCCCTCTGTATAAGATAACCATTTAGAGTTTATATAGGGCAATTCTTTTGGTTTGGAGGTAAAGCAGGTGCAGCTGCATTTCCTGTTGTGAAGAACACAGAGAAGCAAAACGGAGAATTCTTTCAAAAGTACTACTGACTGCACACGAGGCAAGAAAGAGAACTGCAATCCTCTTTCAGAGTTACTGGAATTGGCTACTTGTATGTTTGCAATGCATTATATTCTTGGAGTGGTGGTGGTGTAACAGCATTCATGGGGGAAAGAAGCCGAGGTGGGGAATGGAGCCCTGAAAGGGGAAACGGATTTGGGACAGCGAGAAACCAGAATGTTGGATTGACTGGAGAGGAGCAATGTTGTCAAATCCTGTGTTTCACAGGGGGTTAATAGTCACTGTTTTTAAAAGACTACTTTACATTGGAGAATTCCAGGCCAAACACTAAGAACCATGGGAATTTATTCTTGTTATAAATCTTGTTTTAGTTTTTAAAGAAGTCTTAAGAGTGTGGATGCCCTTTCTGGTGTAGCTGACAAAGGGAGAAACTAAACTTGTTTAGCTCCAAGTGCCTGGCACAGTGTGTGATGTGTCTTTAGAAGGTGCTTGAACTTATTGTGCACTGTAGTACAAACAGTCACTGTTTGGTTTTATTTGAAAAACAGTAGTTTGGCAATTTGTATTTAATTTTAAATCCTGTTTTCTGATAGCTTCTGCCTTTTTAATGCCAAGAGGCTGGCCTATGAAGAATGGTGGGTGATGGATCATTTTCCCATAATGAAATGTGCTACAGAACACTCTCAGTATTTTTTTTTCTTACTTTTTTTGTAACTAAATATTAGCTACCAAGCTAAAATGGATTCCTGCCTTACACCTATGGAGGTTTTTAAAAAAAACTTTCAAGGCCCTAGTTCCAACCACACCTGCTGCAGGTGCAGCCAACTCCAATTCTGAAGGTAACCTAAAAAGTATGAATGTGTACACGATGGACATCCTGAAGAAGTTGTTTTGTATTTTCTTTCATGTAGCATTTCATTTGGAAAGATGGGTTGTGGTTGCTCTAAGGGAGCCCTGTCCATGGTCACAGAAACCATCATTCTGTACAAACAAACACAACTGCTATGGTTACTGAAATGGCACTTTGATTTTATACACGGTATGCTTGTTTTACATGTACACACTACCAGAAATTAAAAATACCAAGCATATTCTGTGCTCTTAATGCTGAAGGGAAAAACCACAATTTGAATTATACAGAGTTTACTTTTTATTGATATGAACTTGTTGTACTAAATCTGATGTCTGGATATAACTTCCCTAATATATATTGTTACTTAAATATACGGAATTAGACTGACCACTAACACAGTGCTGGGTGTTAACCTCATCTCCTATGTTGCAGCAAGAGGCTGTTCGTATATGTCTGTCTGGACATCTAGAAAGCTAAGAGTATTTACTTGCCTCTTTGACAAACATTAACATGAGTATGTTACTTGTGCCAGTTTTTTGTTGAAAATATTATATTTTTCTTTCTTTTTTTTTTTTTACTTTTTTAATAAATGGTATGACCTGAAGTTATACAGTTGTCTAGATAACAGTTAGACTAAGACTGTGGCTGGCTGATGGTGATGTGGATGCACTTCTGGTATAACAGGTGCCAGTTGCAAGTTACCACACCAGAAGTAATTACACACTGTCCTCCTGACGCTGAGATTGGAGATTAAACCATCAAAAATTGGACAGGAAAACTTAAGTGTGTGATTGTAATGGGATAGTTTGAAAACCTCAGTCTGAAACTGCCTTTTTTGTCATCTAACCTGATAAGCACTTTTCTAGCAATATGGCTAAAACTTACAATTGAAGTATTTTTCACATGTATAAAAATGTTAAGTATACTAAAACTGATCAAAACTGTTACTATGTGATAACTTACCAGCTTTGCAGAAAGACAGGGACAGATTTCCAGTTTCTAATTGCAAGTGAATGCTCCTAGTTTACTGAAGAGAGGTGTAAGTAATGTAGCATCCTGTGGGTGCCAAAGTCTGCTGGCTTTGGTGAGCTGCACAGTTGTTATTCTGGTGTCTTCAAGCATTGGAACCAAAGGCCAAATGCAAACAGCCTTTACATTTTCAAGTGAAACTTCATTTTATTTGCAGATACACTTGTATGGTAGACTGTTTAAACTATTATATGCCTATATTTATATGCATTATAGTGACTGCATCTACTGTTCATGTTTAAACTAAGAAAACAAAAGATGAAAGCATTCAACTTGAAGCAAATAGAAAAGTTTAAAGATTGGCCCTCCATAAAAATGCTGTGGTTATGCTGCTTGATTTTAAGTTTGCACTTTTTTTTATTGGCATTTTAAAAAAAAACCTGTTTAAACTGAACAGAATTTCGTATTTTATTTAATTTAACTACGTTGAAAGTGACTGCTCTGTACATCGTGAACTTAACAATATACATGCTGTAAATGAAAGTTCACTGTCCTGTATACTAAGTTTATTGGTTTTTCTTCCAACTTACAATTAGGACTGCAAATGTATGAAACAAACCTTAGTCCAGTTGTATGGCTTTAACCAGGTGCAGTATGCAGTCATGTGGAACCTTGCTTTCTAGTGCTGGCAAAACGAGGACATCTTTAATTACTGGCTTCAATAAACATGAATCCAGACTGCTTTCTGCTGTGCTTTGTTGTCTGTGAGGTGCCCTCCTGGAGCTGTTTGTGTGGGAGCAGGGTGTGGGGGAGCTCTGTGAGCAGGAGGAGCAGGTTGGCTCTGAGTTGTGTCCCTGAGTCAGTGACAGCTTCCAGGCAGGGGCTTGGCACAGCCTTTGCCAGTGCCACTCCTCTGGAGCTGGGAGCTGTGTCCTGTGCCAGTGGAGCAGAGCTCACAGCACAACTGCTTTGGGTACAGAATAATGTATTTTGTGGGGAAATAATAATTCCACCAAATAATGTATTTGGTGGAATGCTGTTCCCAAGCAGAGCCCTGGTCCTGAATTAGCAGGATTCAAATCCAGGCTAGGAGAAGTTTAAGGAGTGAATTGTTGGAGTGTTGAAAATGCCTCTTCTCTGCCAATAGCCAAGTGTTCTCCCTTGGGTGGGTGTAAGAAGAGCTTCCCAGTAAGCACAGAAAGAGTGAGCATTAATTGGGATGCTGCTGGTTGTTTTCCTTGTTCCTTCAGCTGGACGCCTCTATTTCCCTGCATGGATTGAAGCTCTAGGTATGAATGTTTGTTGAGTCACCCTGCCTCTGAAATATAAATCAGCTAAGCTTTTGCTTTCTGGAATACAATTTCTCCACAAGGGAATCCTTATGAAACAATTATCATTTTAGAATTGCCATAATGTTTTCATTAGCTCATTAATGTGAAGAATCAATTTTAGCTCTTTAATGTGGCATGAAGGCCTTGTTGCCTTTGTAAAATCATGGCTCAGGACTGTGACTTTGGCTAAGCAGGAAAGGACTGTGGGAAAGAGACACAGCTGAGTGAGGGGTGGAAAAACATGCTGGTGACCATGGCATGTTCACATGGTGTGTGGTGGTTGGTTGAATTATGTTTGTTGTGCTTTAAAACTGTAAACTGATAACTGGCTAACTGCTTAAAAAGGCTGGGTTTTTGCAATAAAGGGCTCTCCTTGCACCTGCCTGGGGGATCTGTGTCGCTTCATATCGCAACAGTTTAAGAAGGGCTTTAGAAAATATATTTTGAGTATATGAAGAGAATTATTGGTTATGTTAGTTTGGGAGAAAACCAAGTGAAGACTTCATCTTCAGATGTGCTGAAGTTGGAAGTGAGTTTGGAAAGATGGTGACAGTGGGTGGAAGATGGAAGACAGTGCATGGAAGAACATCCTTTATAACTCTTACATTTACTTTGCTGCTCTTCAACTGTAATTTATTTTTTTTTTCAAAGCAAAATGTCCCCAAGTTAGAAGAAAAGATAAAGTGGGATAATAAGGCTTTGGTGCAGAAATTCTTTCTGAAGGCTCTAAGATACTCCTAGGAGCCTTTCACTGCCCGTGCTGCTCCAAATGGTGTTAACCCCTCTGGCTTTTCAGGTATGGCAGGGTTTTCTTAGAGAATGAACTTCTCAGGTAAGAGCCTTTGCTTGAACAAAACACTCAGTTTCTGAGTCGTTGCAGCTCAAATACCTGCATGGCAGAACCTTGGGATTATGAGTTGTCAATGACCTGAATGAGATTCTGCTTGTCCAGGTCTGTACTGAGACCTGAATGGAGTGTTTGGTACAAGCTTGAATGTCATATGGTCTTTTTCATTTAAAAATAAATAATATCTTCATAGAATACACACAGTTTAACTCCAAAGGCACTCTTTTGCTGGAATTCAGTTTCCCTTCAAGGAAGCATTGACATAAAAATTCCAGCCTGACCTGCTACAGCCTTTGTAATAATGAACTACTCCTTTGCTGACCCGCTCAGGTTGTGTGGAGAGGACAACAAGCAAAATAATCACAAAAGCCAACAGTCTGAGCTGCTGCTTTGGGACACCTCCAGCTCACCTGAGATTCCTGCACTCCATGTAAGTGAGTTATAAGCAGCTCTCCATGGAATGGGCACTGCAGGGTGCAGCTGAGGCAGGATGGGATCGAGTGGGATTTCTGCTCCCTGGAAGAGTGAAAGGAAGTGATCTCTGCTTGCACATGTACCTCAGTGAAACTCAGATGTTTAGAAAAAACCTCAAGGAAGTTAATTTACTCAAACAAAGTTCTCGACAAGTGGAAATATAAATATGCTGTTACCATGCTTCAAAGTCATGTATGTCTCCAAAAACCTGAAGTACAGAGCACCTGATTCTCCTTCAGCTGTCTTAAGAAGAATGAAAAGGCTCACAGTGTGAGCAGCAGGGACATGGTGCAGTGTGAGCACCACGGACGTGTCTTGTGCCAAGCACAGCAGTGCCCCAGCAGCGTGGTGCTGCCATGGTCAGCAGTGACTGATGCCAGAGGTGGGACCTGGCAGTGTGAGTTGATGGGGAGCACTGTCACCCTCTGAAAAAGCTGTGTAATCCCTGGTTTGTTCCAGGAGTCAGAGCCCCAGGCTGCGAGTTCCTGCAGGGCTTGATGTTAGTAATTACATGCAGGAGGTCTGTGAGATGATGTCAGGACTAAGGGAAGCAATTAATTTTCTCTGTTGCCTTTGGTTGCAGACTTTGTCCAGCAGAACCAACACTGTGAGTAGTAACATTTTATCTGAAGAAGATCCCTCACTCTCCTTTCCCTGACACTTAATTGCAATTATGTATTGCTGAACGTTTCTGGAGCTGAAATATTCCAAGCCCAGGAGGTGGCAGGTGTGGGATCAGTGCCTGAAGATTGTGGGTGTGTGAGATGCTGTAGCACTGCTTGTCAGCTTCCCTCAATAATTCCTGTTTGGCAGATAGTTTTTGTCATCTAAGTATTTTCCAAAGAGTGAGCTGCTGATTTTTTCCCAAAGAAAAGCAATCTCATTCAGTTCTATGAATTTTGTTAATATGAGTTAAGCTGTTCTCGTTTCTCAAGTTGACTAAATTAACGCAGGTTTGACTGGTTTGTTTCTTTCAGAACAAAAGCTGAAATAGCAGTGACCAGCACTGAAAGCCAACTGTTGGATCTGTCCACAAGAAAGCTGAATTAGCTTGCACAAGCTGCCTTTGAAAAGTGTCTGAGTTTTCAATACAAATATTTTGTATGTAACACTCGGTATAGCTTTATGACATAAAAATGTCATCTTTAACTTGGGCTTGCCAAATACTTAAAACCAAAAACAATTCCTCAAAACATGCCAGAAATGGAGTTGCAACTACTGCAAGCATGTGCAGTGAAATATTGAAGTGGTTGAGGAAAGGAAAATGCCATTGTAGATCTCTGGCACTCACCTGACCAGTCTGACAGCATTCCAGAAATCAAGGACTTGCCTTTTAGACAGGGAGTGGAATGGATTAAATTGACAGAACAGAGGGAGTGAGACCACTGGGAAATAATGGGTGGATGGAGAGGGCTGCTGAGATCAGATCCACTCTGTGTGCTACTCATGGCCTCAGTGAGAGGGACTGCAGGACAGTGCTGTGCTCTGGGTGCGCCAAATTAAAACCTCTCCTTTCCAGAGGAGGAAAACAATTATCCACTAAGGACTTGGTATACTGATGATGCTCTGGAGATTGTTACAAAGTGAAGATGTTCAAAATTTCCTGATGCTCTGAAAGAATTCAGTTACTGTGCCTACAGGCAGAGTGGGAGAGAATTCCATTTTATTAAAGACCAGTCACTGACTGAACAGAAAATCTCTTGAATGCAAAACTAAGGCAGAAGTCCTAGAGGGAGAGCTCTGGGTACTTCCAACCAAACCCACAAGTGGCTCTTTCTCGCTCAGCTGTGGAGGTTGGTGGTGGAGCCTGTTTTCAGCTGGATTCAGGCTTTGGTGAGAGTTGGGAGCTCCTGTTGTGATGGGCTGGTTTGGAAACAAGTAGTGGAATATCAGCCTTTGATCTGTGCAAGAGATGGGGGCTACTGAATTAATACTGAGATTTGTGTATGCTGTGAACCTGAATTGTTACAGGTTTGTTTTCCTGGGAAGAGCACACGTGCCCCAGGACAACCCTGGGTTGTCAGTAGGTGACTATAATTAGCTGTGCTTAACTGGCTGAATTAGGATGTTTTGACCAGCATCTTGTAATGCTGAGAAACTGCCAGAGAAACTGGCAGGATCTGAAATACTAAAAACAGCAAAAGCCTGTCAAAATGTCTCCCAAGTCACCTTTCAGCTGAACAGAAGTACAACACAACTATTAAGAGAATGCTGTCATACTTGAAATATTTGAGCGTGGTTTCCACTGCTTTTGCATTTGTGCTCTGTCCTGTTCTACCCCCTCCTCAAAAATAACTTAAATCTTTCAGCCAGCTTCAGTGACAAGAAAGATCTCGCAGACAGCTGACTTAATCCCAGTTGCATGAAAATTAAGGGCTTGGTGGAGATGATAAATCCAAAGATTTCCTCCGCTTTAGGTAGCGATTGCCAAGGAAGTTTGGCTGGTTCCTGGGGGAGCCAGGCCAAAGATCTGTGGTCTGCACACACGGAACCTGGCGCAGCTCTGGCTTCCTTTTGCTCGAGCAGTAGTTGGAGGACATAAATAGGAGCTAAGCTGCTGCCTGTGCAAGGGGCCCCTGGGGAAGGTGCTGGGGCAGTGGGCTTGGTGGGAGGGGTGAGGAGGGAAAGGTGGGAAGAGAAGACAAGTCTGCAAGGAATCAGGATTTATTAGTTCCTCTGCGTATGGCTTTGGAGAGCTGGGGCCATATGCCTGCCTTGGCTTTATAGCCAGTGATGGAAGACTTGAAATTATTTTTCCTGTTGAAAAAAAGCAAAAAGGCCAAAAAGCCAAAACTTTCCCTTGCATGTAGAAGACCCATGTAACCAAAGAAATACTCTGTGAGGGAATGAGCCAAATGAGCTGAGTACAGAGCTCTGCCGTATGGAGAAATGAAGTGCTGTTGCAAAAGGGAACATTCTTTGAACTGCTGTTATGGTTGCTGATGTTAGCAATCAGATGCAGGTTAGCTGTAAGTGAAACAGATCCAGGAGGGTAATTAAAGAATGAACTTCTCTACCATGTGCAGTTCCCCAGCAGAAGTGCAGGGGACTATTGGGTTGTTGCATAACAACACACACAGGATTCAAACAGTTGAGGTCAGTTGTTTTCGCTGGCCCGTTCCGTCTGTGGAAAGAAAGAATGTAGTGAGTGTACTTCATCTTTTTTTAAGCCTGCTAAGGGACCTTTAAAACTTTGCTTATAAAACATGGTTTATACAATTTTTTCATCCTCCCCTTCAGCTTCCCACCTCCTCAAGAAATAAAACCCAACTCTTTCCCTCCAAAGCCTGCTGCACCCTGTGTGCTCCATCACTTCCTATAAAACTACTGGATGTTGCAGGGGCAGCATCCCCATGTCCATGCAGAGGGAACAAGAGTTTTCTGGCCTTGTGCTCTAGGTCTGTGTGGGTTTATGGTGTTATTGAAAGACCACCACCTTTTTTCTCAGTCCAGGGCTTTTTTTTTTCCTCTCTGTTCCCTGAATAAATGTAGTGCCATGAATAAAATAAACACTGCTGTCAGTCTATCTGCATATTTCTTCAGTGTGCTTCATTATACAGGATTCTTTCAAAAGAAATGTAACTCACAGTCTTGGCTGGTTCCCAGCACCATTAAAGGTCTGCTGGCACTTTTCTTAAGAATCTGGTGTTTTGCTTCTCTTTTTTATAGAAATTCATTTCACCTTGTGCTCTGTAGAATGTCTGCTGCCCTTCAGACCAGCTGTGGCTGCACCATAACCCCTCTCTGGCACTTGCAGATTGCAGATACCCTTAGAAGTTTTTGGAGGTGAAAGGCATCAGCGACTTCTTTACCACCAAACTGGACCAGTAGATGATACAGAAGGAGATGTCAGTCCCTAATCCTGGAGTAAAAGAAAATAATGAAATGGCTCTGTGAATGGCTCTTTGTTAAAAGCACATGAAGTCATGTTCATGTCTGCAAGGTAAGGGTCTGACTGATTCATTTGGCAGCGTTGCCTTTCTTGGTTTTGGTTTGTTTTTGAAAGGGAAACAGTTTCCTGATAGCAATGGTGAAATTCCAGGAGTGACACTTTTACCTGTCCCCTTAATCCAGCAGAGCTCCTTAACCCAGGTCCTGTGGGGACTTCAGCTGCTGCTGCCTCTGGTGCCAGCTGTGAGAGCTGCTGGCACCCCTGGTGCTGGGGACTGTCCCCAGTGGGTGAGATTGAGGGGGCTCCAGGGCTGGAATCCAGGTGGAGGTGTTGAAAGTGTGCACAGGCCAATGTTGTAGCTGAGGACTAGGACTCACTGCCATGTTTGGCTACTGAAGCTGCACTTTTTTAACCAGACAAAAAGCCCAGGAGTCCCTCAGTGTGCTGTGGTGTGTGCCTGAGGGACCCTGGCCAAGCAGGCACGGTGCTCTCAGCCACTGGAACTTGCCTGGATATTCAGTGCAAGAAGCTCTCAGAGGCTGCCCTTCACCTCAGCTTCTTTCTGTTCTCCTCTCTGCTTCTCTGGACGTTCCTCAGTTGGCAGGGCTGGACTTTGGCTCCCAGCTGAGGAATCCAGGTCCCATCACTGTTCCTGAGGTGCCTTTCCCAGTGGTGTCCTGCTGGGAGGCTGCAGTGCCCAGCTGTGGCTGGTCGTGGTGACACGGAATGGTCACACTGTCCAGCAGCATTACACAGCACTGACCTCATGACTCCCCACCATCCCATACAGTTTTCCTTCTGCTTAAAGCTGGTGTCAGAACTTGCAGTTTGTTCTTTCTGTATTAATTCCTAACTCTGACTCAGCAAAATGATTTGCCCACCTCCTGTGCTGCTGATGGCTTCCGAACCAGTGTGCACACCAGCCTCCCACACTGGGAAAATGCACAATTCCCTACACTAAGGCACTCAAAGCTACCAGATGTTTTCCTAAAGCAAGTTCTTTATTAGCTTTTGAGGGTGGGGCTTGGTTTCTTCCTTTTCCCCCAACTGAAAAGCTGAGAAAAAGCTTCAGCATTTTTTACATTGAGAATTTCAAGGAGAAAAAAGCCTCCTGTCTGATGCCAAAGTTAAACTCTAATCACTGCTCAGCTCTCCTGGAATTTGGCAGCATACCAGTGCTCCTTCCCTTCGTAGGTCATGTGGAAATACCGGAGCCCTTTCTTAAAGAACCTCTCAGCTCTTTTCAGGTACTTGCACAGATGTAATTTTCCTGTTAGGATTCTAATGCATTTTACACTTAACTGAATTAAAGCACCATTCCTAATAAGCACCGTTCAGATCTACAAAATTTTATGCATAAGCATTAAAATACTTTGAAGTGTGTTAAAACTGCATAAATGCAGCTTTAAAAATCTGGTTTTAAGTTGATATTCCTATTCTGCTGGAATAGAATCACAGGCTTTAATCTTGGAAATAGCACTTAAATGTGATTAATGAAAAAACCCACAATTGGTTCACAAGTTTATGAGAGGTTGTAGGTATAGCTGAGATGAAGGTTGAGAGATGAGGGTCTCTTTGTTCAGTTTGTTCACTGAGAATATTTAAGATTCTCTTTCAACTGCTTTTTACACCTAATTCACCAGCTGCTTTTAATTTATGACCAGTGTCCTGGAGATTCTTTCTGATGGGGAGTTTTTAATTCTGTCAAAGCTGACCTAGCTGTTCTGTAACAAACAGATTATTTAATTACAGTGTCTACGAACAGCATGCTTGGTTTTCCCCTCAGTGCTGTCTCTTTCTTGTTTTCACTCTTCAGTCATATTTTAGCTGGATCTGAAGAAATCCCTGATGAATTCCCTGATCTGATTAGCTTGATACTATGGAGGTGTCTTGAGTGCTGATCACTGACCCAGTTCCCCATTTTCCCGGTGTCCGTGAGCAGGCACACAATGGACTGGCAGGCTGTGCTTGGAAACTTGTAAAGCCAAAGTTATCTGAGAGCAATCTGATCTGCCTGGGATGAATGCAGTGACCTTTTTCCTGGATCAGTACTTTTATTTACATATTAACCGTAGACATTTTTTCCCTTCCAGTGCTGCAGAGCTGAAAAGGTGCCGTATCGGGCAAGAATGTGTGTAAAGGATTCCTTTGTTAAATGCTGGCAGCAGCCCCAGCAGGCCTTGCCAAGTCACTCCAGCCCACCCAACCCGTCCAGGAGCTCGCCAGGGATCCTCGGCATGGCCTGGGCTCAGCCTGGGCCCTCCTGGCAGGGCTGGGCCCTGGGAGCTGGGACACGCAGGAGCTGGGACACAGCACACACTGGGACATTCAGCACACACTGGGACACTCAGGAGCTGCTCTCAGAGCTGGGACACTCACTCAGCACACCCTGGGACACTCAGGAGCTGGGACACAGCACACACTGTGACACTCAGCACACCCTGGGACACTCAGCACACACTCGGACCAGGCTCCCCTCTCACTCCAGGAACACCCTGCTGGAGCAGAGCTCACTTGCTGTGCTCTCCCTACCCTGGGAATTGGCTGCCCAGAACCAGAGGGGCTCAGTGTGCCTGCACCTCCCAGCACCCCCAAACTGCTCTCATGATTTAAGTACATTTACACTTCATGTCCTCCACTCTTTGGGAAAAGGAAGTTATTGAGAAGTTTGCAGAAGGGCGTGCAGGAGGCACTAAGCAAACAGCCAGAATAAAGGTCTCCTACCACCTCCCTTTTTGCTCAACCACTCAACCATCTTTCCCCTTTGTCCTTCTTCAACATCACCTTTTAATTCTTTCAACACACTGATGTCTTTTGGTTAGAACTGCAAAAGATTGACCAAAATAATACTCAGTGGATGTTTCAAAAACGTTTTCCTTGTTTTGATCGGGGTAGTTTTCTAGAACTGCCACAGCAGTCCTTCAAAATAAAGGCTAAATGTCTCTGCAGGTAAATATGCATAACCTGTGTCCCTGAAACAGCCATGAGAACAATCCAGAGATATTCTCCTAACTGACAACTTATGATACTCATGGTAAATCATGATACTTCCTGCAAGAAAAAGAGCTTTGTGAGAATTCTGATTTCCTCAGGGTTATACAAGAACTGAAATAAGAGACTGTAAACACCTATTAGTCCAGCCCTGTGCCATAGCAGGGTTTCCTCCTTACACTTAAATGATTTCATGTTGCTAGGCCAGGTTCATGTGACCCAAGCAGGAGTTACCCTCCTTCTCCATGCTTTGCTCTTGTTTCCTTTTTTTTTCCTTTCGATGCCACTTGCCCTTCACCAAAGAGCAATGCCTCAATCCTCCAACTCCTCACCTTGCTTGGGAATATTTGCCTCTCCCAGGCCCAGGGTGTAGCAGAGAAGCCGTGGAAGGACTTTGCACAGTCAGCTGTGGCTCCAGCTCACCAAGCCATGACTGTCAGTGGTGAACAAACCCCTGGCTCTTTCCCCGGTTCTCTCTCCGAGGCTCTCTCCTTGCCCCTCCTTCTTTGGGGACGTTTATTCAGAGGTCAAACAAAAGAAGAAAAATGTCTTGAAATTAAAAATCACCCGTACAGGACAAAACCCATAACAAGAAGGATTAGAGTTTCAAGAGAACTGAAAGGGAGACATGAAGTAAAACACACAGGTAACTGAAAGGAAATCCCGAGGTGGATAATCCAGTGTGCATGGAAAACAGAACCGCAGCAGGAAGTCACTCTTGGAGGCCAGAGGAAGATGCTAGAAGAGTTAATGCGTTAAAATCCTGTCATGTGGAAGAGGTAACAGTGTAGACTCTCAGTGGTAAGACCAGGAGCACGGGTCTGTCAGAGCCTGGCTGATAACGACGGCGGATCACAGGATGCAACATGGAACACTTGAACTTCACTTCAGCAGTCTGGCCGTGTTAAAAAAATAACTTCGCTGCATTTTACTCACCTGGATTTGCCAGGTTATGTCGCAATTTGTCCTTATTTGTTGTGACACAGCAAAAGGAAAAGTACCTCCAAAAACTGATTCACAGCCAGCCAAGACTACCTCGGAAAACATCAGTGTTTTGAAACACAACATCGTACAACATCTCCGTAGAAGAATGGCCCGGAGGTTTCCGCTGCCGGAGCCGCTCGGGCGCAGTGTGAGCGCAGGGGTTCGGCCGTGAGCCCGGGGCACTTCCCGGAGCGCGGGGACCTGCTCGGAGCCGGACCCGCGGGGGCCGAGCTCGGGGTTGTGGGGGCATCCCGGTGCCGGCGGCGGATGCAGAGACCCGAGCGGCCGCGGGCCGGGCTGGGCAGCGAGACCACGCCGGGCTGGGCTGGGCTGGGCTGGGCTGGGCTGGGCTGAGCTGAGCTGGGCCGGGCCGGGCTGGGTGCGGTGCCCGGGGCAGGTGCGCGGCCCTCCCCGCGGGGCGGGCGCGGCTCAAGCACCGCCCGGCTGCGCGCCCTCCGGGGCGGGCTCTGCCCGCCCTTTCCGCTCCGCGCAGGGGGAGG
>VZRF01015171.1:199671-255892 GCA_013396875.1 Vireo altiloquus | reverse complement strand
GCACCGCTCCGCACCGCTCCCTGCCTCTCGGCACCGGGGCACGGCTCCGCGCCTCTCCGCGCGATGCTGCCCGGGCGCTCCCCGCGCCGCTCCGCCTGAGGCGGGCGCGGGGCGGCCATGCAGCCCTCGCTGCCTTAGCTGAGCGCGGCGCTCGGGCCGGAGCCCGCGGCCACTCCCCGGCGGCACCGGCGGTACCGGCACCATGAGGAACGGCGATGACCTGGAGGGCTTCGACGGCGAGGCGTCCAGCGCCTCCATGATCTCGGCGGCCAGCAGCCCCTACCAGCCCACCACGGAGCCCGTCAGCCAGCGCCGCGGGCTGGGCGGCCTGCGCTGCGACCTGGACTACCTGCGGAGCACCTTGGGCAGGCTGAAGCTGGCCGAGGTGGTGAGTAGCGCGGCGGGGAGCGGGGTGCGAGGCGGGCGGCGGCGGGCAGCGGGCCCGCTCGGTGTGAGGGGCGGGCCCGGCCGGGGCCGTGCGGCGCTGCTGGGGGCTGCAGGAGCGCCTTCGCCTCGGCCGTGTGCCCGCGGGTCCCCGGCGTGCCGAGCAGACCTGCTGCCGGGCCGAGACATTACAGCAGCAGCTCCTCGGTAGCGGTGGCACACGCTCTGACCCTGTGCAGGGGCGGCGCGGTGCCCGGGGCCGGGTGCGGAGCTCGCAGGGTCCTCGCTCGCCTGAGTGCCTTTAGCGGGCTGAAGTTCTCTTAAACGCGCGGAGTGAAAGGAAAGAAACCCTTTAAAAAAACCCAAATACCAAACGTGATGTTCTGTATTGTGACATTAAACGTGAGCTGTGTTCGTTGCTGTACTTTGGACACCTGACCCGTTCCGTTTGATGGAGCCCGTGCAAGGCTTGGACCACCCCAGCACTGAAACACGTAATAAACACCAAAGCATTTCGGCAGTTTCTGTGGTGTTAGTGCTGATGTTTGCCTTCATCTGATCTGCTTTCCAAGTCACTATGATATATATTTTTTTCAAATCACCAAATGTGTTTTTCAGGATATAAGGAAAAAGAGGTGTTTTATGAAAATGGCAATCACCTAGAAATAGATTTTTAAGTAATTTCTTACAGGGTACTACAAATTCGTGTACCTTAAAATAGACGAGTTCTTTGAGAAGTGTGATGCCAGAAACATTTTAATATTTCATATATATATAACTTTGGCATTTAAAACCACTGCTGGTTAGTACAAGGCAAGACTTGCACATACAGGTTTCATGAAAAACACATTGGAAGTATCCCAGCTTCAGCTGTGCACAAGTTTATAGAGGACTGTGGTGATGAATGTGTGAGCATTTTTTATGAATGCCCAGTAAAATCCAGGGTTTGGAAGTGTGATTTGTTTTCTTCTCATCTGCTCGGCGTAGGGTAGGATCTGTGCTCTGCAAGTGGTAGCAGTGAGCATGTTAGCCCAGCAGTCAAACAACAGGGACCAGCAGTGTTTGCATTGTGTGTGTTCAGGACTGGAGCCAAAGGATCTGTCATCACTGTGCAACATCTACCTGTCTTCGGGCTGTTAAAATCTGTCCATGTGCTGGTAATCCTGGGGTGGTGCTGCCTGATACACTGAAATAATCCACCCTCGGGATTTTTGTTTCGGTTCCTACTGCAGATCCTTTCTGCAGTACACTAATAACTGTGGCAAGTCACGTTAAAAACTTGTCGTTAAAATGAGTAATTGCTGATCGTAACTGAATCCTTTATTATTAAATCTGACTTGCTTGGAACAAATTCCAGAGATACATGGAGTACACCTTGTAAGTTTTTAAAGAAAGATGGGGAAAACCACTCTCTGCTGGAGTTGGAGAGGTTTCCTTGTCTCTGGACAAAGACACTGCTGCTCCCAGTACATCTTTGGGACAATATATACGTGCAGAATGTCTTCAGAGGAACTGAGCCATGTTTTGTGTCCTTTTCATAAGTGACCTGAGCTATTGCATGTGGTTCCTAGGACTGTATGAATCCAGAGGGGCAGCAGTTAAGGAGAAATTAAATTAGCTGTTGTAGGGTGGAAGGCTGTGCACCGCCTCAGCCTGGTTGTACTCAAAAAAACTCCATCTCACTCATGGTAATGGAAGAGCAGACTACTGACATTTGCAAACCAATGGAAAACTGAGCAGTGCTGGAAGAGAAAGAAGAGAGAGCACCTTCTGCTGTGTACTTAGGTTGCTTATTTGCCAAGTATAATTATTTCAATTACAATATTCAATAATACCTTTAAAAAATATTGTAGGAATTGAAATGTAACAAAGTCTGTCGGGTAGAGCTCTGTCTCTTAAAAACAAGGAGGAACTCCTGGCACACAAAAAAACATTATAAAAGGAAAAAGGCAAGTACTGGTTTCGATAAAAGTCTCGAAATGTCTTCTAGAAAAAGAATGTTACAGGAAAGATTACAATGTATGTTCTTCAGTTAGCATCAGGATTTGTCTTAAAATACATTCGTGATTGGCAGGCAAAATATCAGCTCAAGGCAAACATTGCTGCTTGCTCTAATCTTTGGTTGAAGAGCTTCCCACAAACTGGCCCCTGGTGCTGTGTGAAGGAAAACTGCTGCACTTTGTGGCTTGGATGGTCCTGCTTCCAAATGCCCATTTTTGACTGTCAGAAGCAGCAGGAACAGGAAATGGGGAAAACCCCACATCACTTAAAATAGGTGTAGGGCTCTGTAATTTGTTGTAGATTTATCTTTATGCATTCAAATAAAGGGGTTGTTGCAAGAGGGAAACCATTATATGACATTGTAGGCATATGAAGTAATTTATGTGCTGCTAGAGGGGACAATAGTTTCAACTCATTTTTATTTCAAGAGAATATGGACCAAAGTGTCCTTATTATATAATATTTTATAATTAATAACCAACATAATGGGTTATGGTGATGTTTCATGTATAGTATTGTGCAGCTTCCTTCGAGCCTTGTTTTGTTTTTTTGCTAACTTTAGATTTGGTTGCAGACTAGAAAAGTGTACAATTTAAGGCTTGCAGCTCCTCTTTATGGCCAAGCTGAAGAGCTCCTAGCCCTTGGATCTGCCTGCCAGTGGTCAGTAATAGCAGTGTGAGGAACACTGAGTGAGGGAAAGGGCTCGTGTGGAACAGCTTGGCATTGAACTGATTTCCCTGGTTTTGACAATGTTATTGTTACGTAGGTGAGCTTTTCTGGAAGGAGTCTTTTGCCTGTATCTCAGTGTTCTATTGAAATAGCTGTGTGAGTTTGCTGGGATCTGTGAGGAAACATCTGCTGTGCTGGGGATGCAGCTGTAGCCTCTGTAGAGCAGCAGCTTGGAGGGCAGTGGGGAGTGCTGGACCACATCAGAAAAGGAGTGTTCAGGGCTCCTGGGCTGGCTGAGACACCCGAGGGTGTCACCAGACAGGTGGGAAGTGACACCCGAGGGGCACAAAGGGAAGTGGGAGAGGACTTAAGGTAGCTTGGAGCTTTCATGTCTGGTTTGTGCCTTTTGGTTTTGTTCTCATGAGACTTTGAACTCGAAAGGGAAGTCAGGGAGAAGCCAGTACACTTGAGTGCTAACCAAGGAAATGTTTTTCCTTTGGAGAAGTTGTCTCAGTTGACTTTCTTGTATTTAAATGGAGCAGTACCTTTTCTCATGGAAAGTGTGAGAGAGAAGTGGCTGTCTGTGGAGAGCAGAGCAGGAATGCTCTTTAGAGTTTATTCTCATTGCTTTCTGGCATGAACTTGTTTCTCATGCTTTTGAGGGCTTTAATACTTCCCATTGAGACTATTTTACAATAATGAAATGGATCTCACTGGAAAACTTTGCTGTGGATGTCCTCAAATGATTTGTTTTATTTCATTACTTTCTCCCCATTCCCTTGGATTTCCTATGTACAGTCTCTCCTTTTCCTGAGTGTGCTTGCTGAGGAAAGGTGGTTAACTGTGTGAGGAGTCAGGAGGGGCCATTCTGTCATCCAAAGGAGATGGGCTGGTTAGCAGGTACCACCTCTTTTCTGGAAATAGTTTCCTTTTACATTAGACTGTCTGCTTTTTCTTTCCCCTCTTCATTTAAGTTTTCTCTTCAGTTTTTCAAAATACCTTATTATTACTTTTCCTTGATTATTGTAATTCTGCACCTCTAAGGATTGTACTGTCATTAAAGCTGGGCATGGACATATTTCCTCCTGGAATTCCCATGGCCAGGTGTGGCTGCCCTTTGTCTGCTGCTCAGTTTTTCTGGGAGTGTAGCTCCAGGTGGGCTGTTCATCAGGCTTTCAGGAAAGGAAAACCAGGTGGGGTCAATTTCTGTGGTTCTCACCGGAATCCTGCCAGGTTCCCTCAGGGCACTTGATTTAAAGTAACATGTATCACCTTTAACAGCTGGACCAGTTGGTGTGAAAAATCATGTCTGGTCGGTTCTTGTGACACTGGCAGCAGTTAGGAATGGTTGAACTGGAGCAGTGGGATCACAGAGCAACCCTCTGGTGGAAGCAGCAAGAGGCAGAAATCCCTTGGCATGTGCTGGCTGAGAGAGGGTGGATGGCATTTGTGGTGGCTGGTGATGGCTTCTGTTGCTCAGATATCCCTAGACTTTCTTCTCCTCTTGTGTTTGTTCCAAATGCTACAAAAATCCATCAGAGATTCCTTTTAAAGAAGATAATACTTCTGCTTGGGAGGTCTCCGAGCTGCAAGATGCTGATGAGTGCACTGGGAAGTATCACTCCGTGCTTGCTCCAGCCTTCTTGTCTATGATACTGCCCGTCAGGGGAGGCAGCGTTTTGAGCTAAATGAAATCTGGTGGGAATAGCTGTTCAGATGTTCACAATTTTCGGAATAAAAAGTTCCATCTTCATTGGTGGAGAGTAGCTGAACATTGAAAAAAAGTTGTTTTGTGGCTTACTGTCATGATATGTTTCCAGATTCAGAAATGGGTTGCCACAGCCAGGGCTGCAGTGAAACTCAGCTGTCAGGTTCTGTTGCAATGAAGAAAACAAAATTCAAAAGCCAGGAATACATGCCTACATGGGTAATAAGACTATTGAGAATTCTCATTGTTAATTATATTAGAAAATTAGAGTAATAGCATTTATGTTCCAAGGAATAAGCTAATTGCTGGCTATTAGAATCTGGTTGAAAGCTATTCTGAGGTGTTCAGTAATCTCATATTTAGTTATTGTTGCCTTCTTGTGCCTTGAGCTCAGCATCTCAGCTGGAGGGGAGGATTAGATGGAGCCCCCAGCCTCCCGCCTGTGTGTGATGTGTCACATCTTAGGGTATGTCTGACTTGCCTGCTCCTTTGCCCCTGTAGTGCCCTGGGTGGGATTCCTGGCTGGGAGTGGGTGGCTGGAGCAGGGAACCAGGTGCTTCACAGGCAGCTGCCCTCTGTAAGCCAAGAGAAGTTACCAGGGGCCACCAGATCAGTGTGAGTCAAGGGAGATTGCTCCTGTGGAGATTTCTCCAATGCTTGTGCATTGATTGTTGTGAAGGTTGGGTTTCTGTCAGTTGCAGGGAGTTAAGAGAGGGCAGTGGGTGATGTTCTGAGCACAGTGAGGTCACAGCAGTCAGACCATCCCCACAAATCCTGGTGGGAAGCTCTTGGTGAAGAGCAGAGCACTGCAGGAGACACCCAAGCCTCAGAGGGAACTTTGGGTCTCTGTACCTGTGTTTTTTTATTCTTAGGTGATGGCTTCACCTTAAGGTTTAATTCTGTTCATTTATTCTGAACTTTGGAGGGGTAGAAGCCTTCCTCCTTTTTGTTGTGGATTGAGTTTGAGCAATTTATAGCTCTTTGTTCCTGAGTTAACACTGCCACTTGCCATAACTGCTCCTTACCCCTCCTGCCCTCAGGCATCCCTGTTCTTGCTGCACGAGGCAGGGCAGAATGGTTTGGGCTGTGCTGGGCAAGGGGCTTTGCTCTGGGGCTGTCCTGCTGCCCTCCTGTGCCCCGTGTGCCAGAGGGGGTGAGTTCTCAGCAGCCACAGCCTGAGCAGGGGTGACCTTTGGGCCATGTCCCACCACTCTGTACAATGTCGCTTTTCCAGCCACTTCTCTTTCATCCTAGGATCACATTGGCAATTTATAGTCATTCTGTGATGAACTGCATCGTCCCCCTTCTATTCTTTTGCACTTTCCAGACAATGGATGTGTGTTGTTGTGAGAAATCACTGTGATTTTTTTTGTATCATGTGCTGAGCTTTGATTTTCAGTGGCATTTGTAGCTGCTTGTTCAGAAGATGTTGAGTATCACAGCAGATACTGGTGATCTTTGGCATTTGGTCTTAGAAAAAGGTTGTTGTAATATCATATTGAGAGGATCAAATTTGTAATGCACAAATATGCTTAAAAATCCTCTTCAGGTGTCTCTTCAGTGCCTCTGAAACTCTTGATTTTTCTTCAAAAATATTTCTCTTTAAAGGTTGTGGGTCTGCATTGCTGTGTGGTGATATTTTTATCCTAACATTTACTGTGGAAGACTAATGAGATAACTCTGTTTAGCTTTGCTTTTTAGTGTTTTTGTGTACAACTAAAGAAATTACTGTGGCTGTCTTCCCACAGAAAGGTGAAGAGGTTTTGGTTTCTTTCATGGTGTCTTTTAACTACCATCTGGCCATGGGATCATATCCTACTGCCAGTAAACTCCAAATGCCTGTTAATATTTTCTCTCTTAAGATGGTGGATAGTTTTTAAATTCTGATTTCAGACGAAATGTCTATAATGTCTGTACTAAGTATGCTGTATTTTTTCCCTTCCATTATGAACCAGTGCAATAGCAATAGATGCACTACAGTAATGTAGTTCTCATGGTATTAATAATTGGAAAGCTACCTTTATATCTTGTAGTCTTTCTAGTAATGTCTTTTGTTGATGAGGCTCCCTAGTGATTTAATTATGATCTTGAGATATGAAGATGAGGACTAGAAATTTAAGAGGTTGTGTTTTTCTTGTAACATGATCAGGACAGGAGGAATCTGTTACTTCTGGGGAGAGTTAGTGCACTGTTTTGTCAAATCAACTTGCACACTTTTCAGTAGCCATCATCATCCTGTGCTCAAAATTGCATTTCATCAAAATCTGCCTTGCTTCTGGACCTCAGCAAATAATTTTGTACTGAAACTTTGCATACAAGGAAAACCAAATGGGCAATGAAGAGACATCTTAACAATGGGTCAAGTGCTGATGTTCTGTAGTGCTAAAGTCACCACTTATTATAGCTGCAATAAAAAATTACATTCTTATTTAAAAAAAAGAAAAGTCACCTAATTCTCAGATGATTTGTGTAGTTGCTTCAAAAACATGGAAGTAATGTTTAGGTTTCTCTGGAACTTGTACCATCAACTGCAGATATGGGAGGAGGGAAGCAAAAGGTGGATTACACCAACCTGATGTAGAATAGTTGTAAGAACATAGAACCGTGAGTAGAGACAAGATGGGTTGGAAATATTCCTAACAATGGGCAGAGAGGTCCTGGAGCTGGTGTAGCTCTCACCCAAAGTGAGAGGGCCACTCACAGTCCTCAGTGTGGGTTCAGATGAGCAGACTATCCTCTGATGTTTAATCTCACCGTGTGCAAATTAAACTGGGAGCTATAATGCAGAGTATCAGATTCCTGACTGGGGTATTTAATAACTGTAATTAAGGCTCTGGTGTTTAATGCCTTAGCTTGTGAAAGAATATGATGAATTTTTACCCAGACAAGTGTTCCAGCATCCATTAAACTTCTTTTAATATGTAACTTGATATTCAGGTGGTGATGCTTGACACATCTTTAAATTTTCTTTAGCTTGTATGTATGTTCCCAGAGTGTTCAGGCTGCAAGTGAGCTGAACTGGTTGGGATTGTTTGCTTCATTCAGGATCACCTGAAAGCCCAGCAGCCAGTGCCAGTGAGTAGGAGCACATCCTGTGCCATGTCTGAGTTGCACAAGGTGCTGCTCCTGCTGTGACTTCACTGAAGCTAACCCGAGGTATTTTCAAATGCTGTGAATCTGCCAATGATCCAGCACTGCTCAAAACAGGTCTAGCAGTTTTTTTCCAAATTATTTTATGAATCGAGTACAACCATTTCCATATTAGGAGTTTTCTGTACTTTTGTGCATTTTTAAACTGAAATGCTTGTGGCAAGGAAGCAACGAGCATGGTTGTGAGTATTATTAAATGCTTAAGTTCTCCAAGTCTTTGAGAATCTGTAATAACTTTCGTCTCAGGAAATTATTTTCGTGCTAGAAACCAATACTGCCACTTGAATGTTGTGAATAGATTAATTAGTTGTTTGATCATACACTCGTCTGAAATTGTTAATTGTTGCACTTAATGCTTAGAAACTTTTCATCTAATGTAGATGAAACCTTGTATTAAACAGTGATACGGGAATCTGAGGTGGTGTGCAGTCAGTAGCACTTTGGGAGCAGTGCAGCCGGGCAGTGTCAGGCTGGGCTGCAGCCCCTGGAGTGCAGCATGGTGCCAGCAGGCACTGCAGGGCCTCTCTGCTGCTCACAGCCTTTCACAGGGCACAGACCCAGGGGCCAGGTTTGCAGTTCACAGCTGCTCTCTGCTTACAAACCCAGGGGCCAGGTTTGCAGTGGTGCACTGGTGTCTGGGGGCTCTGCAGCATTGCTGGAGTCACTCACTCCTGCATCCCCTGTGGCAGCCAGTCCGGCCAGCACGGAGCTTCCAGGCACTGCCCGCGGCAGCTGGCACCGTGCTGCCATGCCCGGCCTCCACTGCCTGTTCTAATGCTCCCTTTCTGCCAGTCCTGGCCTCCACTGCCTGTTCTAATGCTCCCTTTCTGCCAGTCCTGCCCTCCACTGCTTGTTCTAATGCTCCCTTTCTGCCAGTCCTGCCCTCCACCTCTTGTTCTAATGCTCCCTTTCTGCCAGTCCTGGCCTCCACTGCTTGTTCTAATGCTGCCTTTCTACCAGTCCTGCCCTCCACCACTTGTTCTAATGCTGCCTGTCTGCCAGTCCTGGCCTCCACTGCTTGTTCTAATGCTGCCTTTCTACCAGTCCTGCCCTCCACCACTTGTTCTAATGCTGCCTGTCTGCCAGTCCTGGCCTCCACTGCCTGTTCTATTGCTCCCTTTCACCAGGATGTCTGGACTCTTTTTGCCTTTTAAGGCATGGCATCTAAGGGGACCTTCGGGTTACAGTCTTGGGAACGTTGGGATTGCAAGGACATATTGCACCATTTCCTTTAAACAAAAACAAACCCAAAAAACTTCAATGGATTCCGAAGGACTACTTTAAGTTCTTGACTGTTTTCTCATTAAAATTCCTTTCTTGTTTTAGTATCTGTGGGATGTTTGATGTTTACTCATAATTGGGATTTTAAAGGATACAGACTGATTCTGATAGTGATAAAATAAAATTTGCACTTTTTAAAATAGCCAAACAGGCTAGTTAAACTAGAGGCTCTGCAGAGCAAATACTTGACAAATTTTATTATTATACCTTTACTTTTTAAAACTAATAAAGTAATTAATCTCTTTGTTACCAGATTTATAGTACTTTGTTTTAATATTGTTTTGACTAGCCAGGTTTCCAGCACAGGCTGGCCTGTGAACGTGGATGGGAACGTGAAGCCAATTCAGAAGCATTAAAAGCTGAATAGAGATTTCTCATAAGTGAAGCAATAGCTTTTTTTTTTACTGTATTTAAAAGTCATGCAGATATGATCTCAGTAATGTGCTGTATTCCAGCAGACTGTGTGTGTGCACCATACAGAACACAAGTGTGCAGCCCCAAGACAAGAACAGGGCAATAATATCTACCCATTTTGTTTAAATAGCAAAGATATGATAAGCTCTGCGTTCTTACAGCTTGACTTAATGGAAAATGCCAGGAAGTGGAGTGGAGAGGACACTTCACCCCTGCTGGGAGATTGGGGAGAAAAGGTGGATGTGCTGTACTGAGAGGTACCTCCTGAGCATCCCCCACAGCTGTTACTAACAACTAATAAATGCAATAGCTGAACTGCTGACTTTACTGACTTTAGTGACACTAACTATTAAATTAGTCTGTAAGACTGACAGGAATGGGCAGTGATTTTTAAGGAAGGTATTTATTTCCCTGCTTTGGTGCCTGAAAGTGAGGGTTGCTAACATTTTAGTTATTAAGTGAGGTTTGCTAACTGAGCAGTTAAGCTGGCTTTAGTTTCCATTTTGTTACCTGTAGCCAGTTTTTGCTCTGTGTTACTGTTGCGGTAGAGCCTGCATGAGTAGGACTATAGCAGCAAATGGGACTAATGAGAAAATAGTTTATTCTCCCTTCTGCCCCCACTACTTGCAGCTGGCAGTGGCTGAGGAAGATGCAGATGACTCAATGTATACGAAATTACATTCAGTGTGGCACCAAAGAAATGCTCAATGGTTTCTCTGACCTATTTTTGCCTGTCTTGTTGAAGAACATGATATGCAAATGCTGGTCAGATTGCGATAAAATTGGACTTGAAAAAACCTAGCTGGGTAGTCCTGCTGTTTAAGAATTTCCACTTAGTGTTGTGTGAGTGCTTTAATTATGGTTTTTATCAGCACCCTGGAGCCCTGTTCTGAGGTCTGGCCGTACTGCAGTGGTTTGTGTGCAGAGTTCCTTGGGCTGGTGGCCTGTCCCTCTCTGCTCCTCTGGGGCAGGCAAGGGGACACTGAGGCTTCTTGAGAGAATTTTACTGTCTGACCTTGGTGAGCTGCAGCTGCCTCTGAGGAACCCTGCCCTGTCTGGCACCAGGGAGCATCGTAAAACAGAGCAGCTTGTGGTGCTTGGGCATTAGAGATGCCTGCAGACACTGCCAGAATGAGCATGAGACAATGAATGGGAAAATTAAGCCTCAAGTATCAGGATATGGTGAAAAAGGGGTGAAGAACCATCTCCCTCCTGTAGTTTTTCTGTTTGATGACACTCACTGTGGCCATTGGCACAATTCATGTACTGTAGATACAAAATAAACCTTTCCATTAATGAGTTGTTCACTGGGTTGTTCAGGAACGAAATGCTTAATCCAGAATATGAATGGGCAAGTTAGAAATGTGAGACTCTGTGTTGGGATTTTGTTCATTATTGTCTTGAAAGACCTGTTGCTTATGAAAATATTTTGATTTATGCTACACAAGAATTGTAGTTTCTGGGGACTGGAGGCACAGGTTCCTGTGGAGAGGAATTGGTGGGAGAAACCAGTTATGTTTTGCATGTTCTGTTTGCCTTTGTTTAAAGCATAGCTCTCTGTAGGGTCTTCAAATGAACCTTCCTGTAGGATGAGGTTGCTAAAAAACTATTGATGGGCTTTTGTTTATGGTACAGGTGGCACATTGCATTCATTTTTGTCTAATCTGGAAGGTTTGTTTGAATCTCATTCAGATTTCAGTGAGGAAACATCATGTGCCTAAAACAAATACCTCCTTGCAATGTGCCTTGGCTTCAGATTCTGCTCAGTGGTTCTTTTGTTCATCTGCTTGTTGGATAAAACCTAAAATACATTTAAATCAGACTTTTTTAGGGGGGGCTTCATTGTTTTTGTTTTCTTAGGAAGAACTTTTGTTTGTTTTATCTGTCAAAGCCTACTGTGTCTTTAATGGTACTTGAACTGGAATTGGTTTTGCATTTATCTAGCAGATAAGAATGTTTGTTGCATAAGTGTGTCCAAGCAATAACAAAACTCTGTACTAATGCAGTTAGCAGGAAATAAGTCACCACGTTATGTCTGTAGCTTGTTTTTTTGTTCTAGATTCTATGATTAAGTTCTCTTTTAAATTGATGCATTTCTGTTTAGCCAGTTGAGAATCTCTTCTGTTCACTTAGTTCAGTCCAGTTCATTATTTTTTTTAGAATAAGCATTAGTTTTGATGTCATAAATGTTTCCAGACAAGTATCATTCTGCTGTTAATTTTGAGTGTTGATTACCCTCACTCTTAAATATGACCCTTTCTCCTAATACACCATGAAAATGTTACAGGCCTCAGCAATATGTTCTGTATTTAGAATTGGTCTTTTGCCTAAATTGAGAAGGAGAAGTCAGCAGTAGCTGAATCTTAGGATTATAGAAAACTGCTGGAGGTGGCAAGAGGTCAGCTGATTTAGTAAAGATTCCACAATATTTATTGCACTGAAGTTTTGCCATATTACAGCCAAAAGTGAACTAAGAAATAATGAAAACTTTGCAGCTCCATGTAAAATGCTAGAGGAGCAGTGATGATCTGAAACTCACATTTTCTGCCTTCTACCATCACCACCAAAACCAGATCAGAGGTGAATTGGGTGGCCTGGTTGAATTTCTCTGGGTTTGTTTGGTTGTATTAGTGCCATTGGAGCACAATTTAGTTTATCCAGGTGCTGAATCACTGGTGGTGCTTAAGCTTCCCTCTCTGGTAAGCATTGCTTTCCTAAACTTTCTATCTTGCAGGGAAAGTTTAATGCTCCTTTGTGATTTAAGGCCCCTTGCAGCCTCTTACCAGAGTTAATAACACTTTTCATGTAGTCTTGAGGATGCAGACCAGGAGCAGGCGGGAAATCAGTCATTTTTTGCTTAGGGTAAAAGATGGTTTCCTGCTGGAGGAGCAGGACTGTGTTTGAGCCATATGATCCCAAATATTCATATCTGTGCCAGCTGTTTTAGATGTGGGAAATGCATGTGCTTTGCAAGGAATGAGACCCACTTCGTTTCATGCATAAAGTTGGGACTGCTGGGCCAAGTAAATGGGAACAATAAATCTAGATTTTAATTCAAGAACGTTCAATGTCTTCAGATACTTTAAGTGGTATAGAAGCAATATATTTCTTCCCTATTCTATGCATGTGTACTCTGCTGTACCATTAATTTAAACAGTCTGGATGTAAAAATGTCTTCTTAGTGTGACATTCTTACTAAAATTCTGTGGGTATTTTTCAGGCAGAAAAAATGCTGACCATTTTGTGGTTTTTTGGAAATCATGCGTAATTATGTCATTTAACCACACAATAAGGCTTTCTGTGGTAATGTTTTAGATAAACAGGAAAACTCATTTTTTACTTTGTTTTCATTGCAGAACTCTTTTTTATTTTTGGTGCAACGTTCTTTGATTATTTTCCTCAAAAATATAACACAACACATTCTGACAGGAAAAATACACCAATAGCAACCTCCTAAAAGTTCTTTTTCAGCATTGGTGCCTGTCACAGCACATTTTCTCCATTTTGGGGAAATACAGTGTTTTATGTCTGATGTGCCTGTGTTGCCAAGAAAGTGATGTAAATATGAGGCATTTACATTGCCCCGAGGCAGATGATTTCTTCATTAAGGGCCCTTCTCCAGGGGAATTTTGCAGGAAAGTTGAGATGAGTACAATAATGGTAGGAGACTGATGTGGCTAACTCCAAGGACATTGGATCCCAGAGGAGAGGCTCTCTTTCAGGAATTCCATGGCCCTAAATAGCTGTGGCTCCATGGAGCTGCTCTGGGGACTCAGGGCTGTGCAGGGCCAGGGTTACCTGGGCAGTGCTGCACACCCCAGGCAGTGACACTGGCTGACAGCCTGCCAGTTTAGTCAGGGCTAAAAGCACAAAATGGCATTATTGGGAAGTACACCTCATGCTTAATCCTCTGCTCGGGGCTTTTTCCTTGTGCCTGTGTGATGTGGTGGTGGGAGATGGGGGGTGAAGGGTGGGGGATGCTCTCACAGCACTGGAGCTGCGTTGCACACTCTGGCAGAGCCAGACCTTTCCTCAGCTTACCCTGAGCTTACCTCGTTCTTTCTGAGCCTGCTTTGTTGAGCAGAGTCTTGCAAGGAAAAGGTGTTACTGCAGGTAGCCTGGGATACCTCTGCATGGACCTGAGCATCCAGAATTAGCAGATGTTTCCATCATGACAAAGTTGCATTTTAATGCAATATTCACTGTACTTACTTTAAGAAGAGTGGTAGTAGAAGGGAAACCAAAAGCAACTGTTAAAAATGAGAAAGTAAGTAGTAAAAGAGGGCTATACAAATTTCAGGGTGTTGGAGGAATTAGAGTGGAATAGAATACTCTTCAAAGTACTTGGTGCAGAGAAAAACAGATGAAAAGGTTTGTTTTGTCCATCAGAGAAAACTTGCCTTGGCCTGAGAAAGCTGTAGCTGTGTTATTTGTGGGAGAGAGCAGTAATTCATGTAAGAGGAGATTTCTACCACATTCAACTTCTCATTTTTCCTTGGTAAACCAGCCTTGAAACTTCTGCTTGTGGAAAAACTTGTCAAATCTCATCACCCTGAACTATGAAAAGATGTGTGATTTGTAAGTGGGGGTTGCCTCCTGTGTTGGACAGATGTCAGGGTGTATTTTGTTGGCCAAGACCTGTGCTGTGATACGATGCTGTTGCCCTGGTTTTCTGGGGTTGTTTTAGCTAGTCTTGGGACTACAGTCGTGGGAGGCAGAAGCAGGATCCTGGTTTCTGAGTGTTACAAAGCAAGGGCAGAGCTTTAGCAGCTGGGGAGTTGTTGTTTTTCTCTGTAGCTTTGTGTCTCAGTCACCTGGAGCAGTGCAAAGCTGAATGGAGCATGGAGGCTTCCCAGGAGGGCTGGAGGATCTCGATCCTTGCTTCCTCTTCCAGGAGAGTGTGTGTAGTCACCGTGGAAAGGCAAGGCACCAGTTTTATCTGGGATGTGAGCTGCAGCAGGGGGAAGAGCGAAGGAAGCTCTGGAGAAGAGACTTTGCTGCAGTGACACTCCAGGGCACCTGGCTCTGCTTCATGGCTGTGCCAGTCAGGGAGTGTTCTGTGTTAATTCACTGCCTCAGCTAGGTATGCTGTCTCATAAATTATTTATTACATCATTTTAAAAATGCAGGGAAAATGAATGTTAACACATGGTTGGGCTTTTTTTTTAATGAACCCTATCACTGGATGAGCCACGGCCTTTGAGGATCTGCCCTGGCTCATGTGGCAGCATTTGTACAACACTTTTAAGCTCTCTGAGTAATTTGTGAGGTTGTGGAATCAGCCCCCTGTATTTCGCTTTCATTTCATGTGTTCTGAGTAGTTTGCTTTTTTTATTGAAAACAAAGTCAGATTCCTCTCTGAGGGAATGGCCAGTGAAAGTGATACTAAGTATGTTTTTATAGAAGTTTCATGTAGCTTATAGTTAATTGCAAGGATGCTTCTGGCAAGGTCATAAATATGTAGGAGGATGAGATTACCTGATGTTTTAAAGAGAATATATTTTGTATTAAGGACTGAGATTTCCACTGTGATTAGAAAAAGGAGGTCAGCTTTTTTCTGATGTAGCGATTAATGTGGGTTTGATTTTTTGTCATGGCTTTGCTGTCAGACAGTAAAGGCAGGTAGCAAGAGGTTTTTATCTGTAGCACTGGCAGGAGGGATAGTGTTTGAGAAGGGGAACGTATATTTTTATTGCAAGAAAAATAGTAACACATTGAGTTGGAATCTTATGTGAAGTACTGAAGAGTTAGAGATAAATTGTGTGTATGGAAGTGTTGTCCTTTTCCTGTCTCCCACCACCAGACAGGGAAGCAACTGAGGTTTTCTCCCAACCTGTCTGATGAATTTATCAATAGACTTGGGCTGCCACACCCCAGGGCACTGCACACTATCTGATGGCACATCTTTAATTATATTTGAAATGGTTTGGGTTAAGTCAGGCCTAAGTGTACACAGCTAACACTTTTTTTCTTACAAGAGTGTGTCACAGGTAAATGCATTTTATAGCTTCTTGAGGGATAAAATGAAATCTAAATGTAGAGTTCCTCTGGAGTTTATTAATTCTGGGCTTGGGAATACGTAAATAACACCGGATTATTCGCATTCATTGTTCCAAGTGCCTCTTCAGTACATAATTAATTTCTAATGCTGTATGCAGGAAACTCTTTGGGCTCTTTTGAGCTTTGTCAGCCAAGATGGGTGTGTTAGCCTTGAAGAAGCAGTGCTGCCTGATGTGGACAAGAGTCAGGGTAAAAGTTTTATCAGCAAAACACCAGAGTTAATGCCCAGCCCAGCAACTGATGTGCCAGAGATTTTGGCTCCTTCAGCCAAATGTTGGTGGCACAATTTGGACTTGTTCATGTTTTGAGAAAATGAACCTTACATTTGAGGCTTGTACTACAGTATTTCCAGGGAATACTGCAGAAGCATTTCAAAGAAAAAAAAATTACAAGTGTCATAATATATTAAAAATAGTGGCAAGAAAACCAGAAACTTTATTATATTGGAAAATTGAGAAGTAAAACTTTTGCTGGCTAACATTGAGCATTAGTATGTGATGTTGATCCTTCTTAAAAGAACAAAAATTGGTTTTTAAAGCTTTTTATTTTTTTAAATGCATTCATTGTCATCTTCAGTTTTGAGGCTTGTGTTTACAGAGAAGATGAACTTCATTACATGCTAATACTTTAGAATGAGGGTGTGTCTGGACAGTAATGTTTTTTGGTTTGTGTGCCCTTGCTGAAATCGTAGTTTGACTTTGATTCTGAATATTCCATTTCATGCATGATCTTTGTTTCTGAAGCTATTTAGTGTCAAAGATAAAATCTGAAGTGTTTAATCACTGAGTATCCATTGAGAATTTGTTTGATGTGAATTGGCCTGCTCTGTTAGCTGACAAAAATTAGTGTGGCATGTGCTCTCTTTAATGAACATGCGCTAAGTGAACTGTGAGAGACTTCCCAGCCAAGTGTGAGGTTTTTTATTAGAGTACTTTTGCTGAGTTTTAATCAGTTTTTAAACTTATATTTTCCACTGTATTCTGAAGTACTTGACAAATGAACATGAGAGGTATTGTTCTTTTCTTAGAATTGCTGCTCATGTTAGTGGCAAAAATGGTGACTTCTTTCAAAATCCTTTTAATTCATTTTGCAAGTTTTGTTGTGGGAGGCAAAGACAAACCAATGGATGAAGCATAAAAATTGCTTGAAGAAAGTGTATCTGCAAAACATTGAAATTGGCAAAGAAGGATTTAGTAGAAATTGGTTTTTATTATGGCTTCTGTCAATCTTTTCAACTTATGTTTGTGCAAAACATTCAGATTCAACAATCTGTGGCTCTGAGGAAAGAATCTCCCTCAGTTCCTCATCCTCAGATTGAAGTGCTTACTGCAGCCTCGTTAGAATTTTGTGGCACAGCAAGAAGAGAATTCTTTCTAAAAAATGTCAGTGGGTGGATGGGGGTGGTTGTCCTGAAAACCAAAGCAAAACACTCTTAAGGCCTTCCTTGCTTGTCCTGGAAAATGCAAAAACCCCAACAAAACAATAAAAAAACCCCAAACCATCCATGCAAGTGCCTCTCCTGTGTCAGTTGTGCTTAAGGAGGAATTGTCTTGCACACAGGCTGGGTGTGAGAGTTGTGTGCCCATGGTGTGCCATTGGTGCCCCACTGGTGGCAGCTGTCCCTGCTGGCTCTTACTGGGCTCTGGGGCTGATACATTTTAGTTTTGTTCACTGGGCAAGCTTTATTTTAAAGTACAGCCAGTGTCAGTGTTTTACCCTAAATGGTGAATTCAACTCTTGCCAGAGTCCACGTGTGTTAACTCCTCCAAGAGTTAACTTCTGAATTTAGTGTCACCTATCATCATCCCAGTTCTGTGTTTGTGTTTGCAGCACCAGGAGATTTTACTTAATCTCTTAGCTGCTTATTTTATTGTCCTATAAGGGAATGATAAAATATGTTTTTATATGAAATATAGTGTACTGATGATGATAAATGTGAAAAAGGCAGACATTTTTGGAGACTGGTAGAAATCCTGAATCTATTCTATTTTGAGTTAATTTAGATCTCAATTGGTAGTGAATTTTAAGTAATAATCTTTATTGAAATGTCTTTCACAATCACAGAACATTAATACTGCGTAATTGTACTTGAGATTGACCCAGTAGACAAATACATTCCATCTTCTAGTTTTGGAATAGTGTATCATGAGTGAAAAATGAAATAAAATGTTTGAGGTGCTGTTTGCATGTTAAGCCAGTGGCCTGCAGGAGTTTCATGCTTTTTGGGGTGTCTTGGCCATTTTTCTTTTGGAGTCCTTGTAGTTTTGCTAAAGCGTTCTTTGTTGAACGGGACAAATCCAGAAAATCTTACATTAATTTGCTTTTGTTTTTGCTCCTTAGACAGTGCCCTGTTGTAAACTAAAATCACACATTCCTGAGTGTAAACCAATCATGTTCCCAATGGAAATTTCAGGAATACTTGTGGCTACTTTCAAAATGTGGAAATCTATTTATTTTTGTTTCCCACTTGTTTTTCTTCCCAGCTTTTGGCACTGACTGCGTTCATCTGCATAGAGACCATCATGGAATGCTCCCCTTGCGAAGGCCTTTATTTCTTTGAGTTTGTGAGCTGCAGTGCACTGGTGGTTACTGGAGCTCTCCTGCTTTTGTTCAGTCTCAACCTTCACACAAGAATACCCCAGATCAACTGGAATCTTACTGTAAGTTCGTGCAAATTCTCACTCTGCTAAAAATGGCTGCAAATCTGGTTTAAGTTTGGTCTTTTCGACTTTGCTTTGTCCTGTTGTTTAATATTGGGTATGAGTGTTCTTTATGCTGAGTAAAGTAAGCATTTTGTATTTATTTTGAATGCTAACAGCAGAATGGAGCTGTGAAATGTAGCAGGATTAAACTACATTAAATAGAACTAAAATTGGGTTCTGGTAGATTGTCTTTGGGGGGACAAACTTCCTGCTAATGCCAGCAATTATGCTTTGTGGATGAAGTGGATGAAAATGCAGCCTGCAGTTATTTAACTTTGACAGATGCTGTATTTACAGTAGCCCATTGTTCTCTCTTAACCTGAGGTTTTTTTATATTAGGACAAATTTGCTGCATATATTTTCTTACACAGACTAACATACTCATTGGGCAGTAGTTGAGAAGTTTAAGTGTTTTCTGTGAAAATCAGGTGTTTTGTATTGCCTACACCCATAACTATTAAACATATGTGCTCTCAGATACGAGGAGGTTTAGGAAGAGAACTGCTGGCAGTGCACATTCCTTTTGTACAAGTCTCTATTTCCATGCTGTATTATGAGTTAAACTTTCAGATTGGGTTGCATAAACACAGGTCACAAAATCAACATGTTAAGTCACTAGCAAAAGATCTGTCAGCTTCAAGGACAATATTTATACCAACTTCTTTGGACAGTACAGATACAATTGTGCCAGTAATCTGTTTTATGTTATAACAGTAATTTTGCAAGTACTGTTGCAGTCCCAGAGGTTTTTAGGCTTCTCTGTGATTTTTTTAAAAAATTGTTTAAAACGTAATTTATTAATGTTTGCCTAGTTTCTAAGCCTAAATGGCTTGTTTAAATTGAGCCTGGAACGTGGAATTAGATGATCCTTTCTACCCTGGGGCTGCATAATCTATTGATGAACTCCTTCTAGGATCACTTGGTAGGTAGATTAGGTGTTCTGTGAGCTGTGGCTGGTAAACTGTACAGGAATTACCCCTTTGAGGCAGCGTCAGTTGTCTCTGCACAGCACCTGTTAGGAGATTTTTTTGGGAAGGTGGGGTTAGAAACCCAATCAGTTGTGCTTTGGGGTTTTTTCATTTTGTTTTATAAAGGTGTTTTAGTTTTTGAGCAGTGGTCATGCTCTGAACCCCCTGCCCAAACAGCACTGGAGCAACAGGGGCAGGTCAGAGATCAAAGCAAAGGGCACCTGGAATACACTGCAAATGCTGGGCTTAGTTCATATTGCCACATCCAGAGGGAGAAGGAATTTGCCATGATCTCCCAAGCCTCATTCTGGGAGTTGTGTACTGAAGATGAAATGCTTCTTCCATCCTTGCAGAAATGCTTCTTCCATCCTTACACCAGAGTTCTCCAGGAGTGAGAAGGGAACTGGAAGCTCATGTGAGCTGATGAGACCATCCTTCTTCCTGGTATTTCTTACAGATTTCAGCAATCGGATTATATTTGATTTTTATTCATGATTATTTGATTTTAGCAAACAGGTGGGGACTGTTCCTCTGACAGGAGTGAGGGAATACCTTCTTTAATGCAGAGTGCTTGGGACCATTCTGTGATCCTACAGCTGTTCCTGCTCCTGCAAGTGCAGAGTGTGAGACCAAAGGCTGCTGATAAAGCACCTGTGGGACATTACTTTGGCCAAGTTAGTAGGAGATTTAAAAATGTAGGGTTCTGGCTGATTTTTTTTTTCTTTTGCTTATTTTGGCATTTTATTCTTTACAATTTAAATGTATGTTCATACATTATTTGCCTCATTCAATATTTATTATTTTCCTGTGTTTTGATGGTTATTTTTATACTTTTGCAGCCTTTGTATATGACACAGTTACTACAGGAGTTGCTTCTGGAACAAGTCTGTCACATCCCTGAGTGCTTTAGGACAAAGTCACTCCTACTTATGTATAAATTCATCAATATACGTGCTTTTAAAAATATATATGACTTTATAATGCATATTTCCCTTATGGAAAGTCTCAAACATTGCTTTTAGAAGCTGTGTCAGAAGAAGAGGCTGTTGCAGTGCTTGAAGGAATTTAATCTAGTTAAATTTAAGAAGAAATCTTCCTTTAAAAACAGCACTTCTTCCTAGCAACCACTGAAACCATTTGCTTTCAAATGATCCTGTGTATTAGAAAGTACCTGGCTATTGTCCAACACAGGATTATTTGCATTAAAAGTTTATTAAAATTAGAGTTCTTTCAAGTGTAATGTGGATATTGGCAGATGTCCTCCGTCCCTGGCTGGAATGAAGATGTAGATCAGTGTAGACTAGGATCTAACAGATATGCAGAGTTGCTAAATTTTTTAATATATATATTTTTAGCCATTTGGGGAAAAGAGATTTGTTTTGATCCTAATTAGAGACTTGCCAGTCATTTTCATATTTTCCTGAGGTAAACATGCAAGAAACATGGAGCTGGTGAGGGCAGAAAAGAGCCTTGTCTGGGTGTGTTTTGGAGAGAGGCAGGTTCGTTCCAGCAAGATGAAAGAACAGTCACTTGTCTGTGTTGTGCAGCACTATCAGAATTATGCAAAAATGCAAAAGCTGGGGAACCTGTCAGTGGAAATTTCCATTTCCTTTATGCCTCGCAGCTCAAAGGGAGCCCGTTCTGCAGGGAGACAGGAGTGGCCCAGGGGGATGGGGAGCACAGCAGCTCCTGCTCCACCAGGAGCTCGGACGTGTTTGCTTTCAGAGAGAACTAATGGGTTTTGATATCGTTTGGTCTTTGCCTAAATTATCCTTTTTTCTAAAAGTCATGATTTGGAGCTCGTGGTGTGCAGGGAGAGCTGAAGGTCAGGAGTCCGAGGGGTGAGCGTGAGCTGGTGCTGCGGGAGCAGGGCTGGGTGGGGAAGGTGCCAGGGACCTGGGCTGGGATCCTCTCTCCTTCTCAGGGAGACACCTCAGTGGGGCCAAAGAGCTGGGAACACTGGAATTTGGCAGTGTCTCTTGGATGGGGGTTTGTGTGACAAGAGAAATCTGATAATCTGAGTACCGATGTAAATCAATGAACTGTTTGTCTGTGGGTAGGGAAGCAAAATCTTCCAAGACATTTTGACCATTGATTTTTTGTTTGAAATTATTTTCTTGAAGCGCTCACTGGAGTTATGGTAATGTATTTTGGAGCGTGTTTGCAGTTTTGACTGCAGAGTATTTCAGCTGAGAGCAGCCTCAGAAGTGAGGCACAGAACTGAGCACAGCACAAAATCAGTTCCACTGGGCTGGACTCAGTCCCAAGGAAGCAGCAGGGAGGGAATGGGGACCCAGGTGTGTGTGTTAGAACACACAGAGCAGCTGGGGAGTTCTGAACTCTTATTTCATCATCCCTGCAGGGCTGGGGTTTTTCCTTGTTGCAGCAATGAAACCTCGTGTTCAGAGCAACTGACACTTGGAGGAGTGGTCAGAAAATTTCATGTAGTGCCCGAATGACAAACTGTCCTGTCCCAGCCTTGCCTCTGCAGAGTATAATTCCAAAGGCCTTCACAGGGCAATCTTTATTTTTATTTCTATTTTTAATTTATTTTTCCCCCTTCTGTTTTGAACAAACATCTTGCTTTTCGTAGCTGTTGAATGAAAAATTAAGTCAGTCTTCCTTGACCTTTATGTTTACTGCTCTCAAGATAGTAGTAGCTATTGAGGATAAAAATGAACATTTTATAAGTTTAAAAAAAAATTGTTAGAATTAATTTCCTCTGGGCTCTTCATGGACTGTTCTCATTTGATGCATGGTGTAAATGTTATTCTGTAATAAATGCAGTCTCAAGTTTTAAATACAAGAAATGTCATGTATTTTGGTAGTTACTGCAGGTGTGGTCTGTTGCTTTGTGACCATTACTTTCTGAAATTGGTGTTCATGGACTCTTATTGGGGAAGTAATGCTTATGTGTATCTTGTGTTTACCAAGGTAACTCTAAATAAATTAGGAAAAAAGAGATGGCAATTAATGCTCATGCAGTTAATTTGGTTCTTTCTACCTAGCAATTATTTTTGCTTGAGAGGAACCATGTTTTCATTTTTAATTGTGTTGCAAAATACTCAAACAGTGTTTAAGAACAGAGCAAAATTGTGGGATTTTGACCAGAGGTGCTTGGTGTAGAGGACTGATTGGAGTGTTTGTGACCTTCACCTTGATAGCTTCATACAGAAGCAAGGGAAAATGTTCCCAAACCTTGCAAATAAAGTACTGGTTGGAGGAAAAATGAGAGTCATTGTACAAAAATTTAAAATAATAATTTAAAAAAATATTAATAACCACACTCACTCTCCCTGACAAACAAACCAGCAAATCCAAACAAAACTGAAAGGAAATGTTACTTGGAGCTCTGTCTTCTGTGGAAGAAATACCAGACACCGGCAGGCCACTGACTTCTGTCTCCTTTTGTGGCAAAGTCAGGCTGTTGAAATGTGCAGGCTTCTTTGCCAGAGTACATCAGTTTAGCCATTTAATCTCCATCTAGATGTACATGTTTGGATTTCAGAAAGCAAATGACAAGATCAGCCACCAGTTGAAATGTCATATCTTTGTTTACACGAGTTACAAATGCAATATGACACTGTCTGCCTTTTAAAGAGCACCTGGTCACTTGTGCAGGACGAAGTACAGGATAAAAAGGCAGGGCAGGAAATTTGATTGATTGATTCTGAAAAGCTTGTGTGAAGTTGTGGAGAGCAGTGGATAAAAGCATGTGGATGTTACTGAGGCCTCGGAGCATCAGAGGCAGCTCCTGGTGATGTCCCAGCCTGGAAGGCTGAGCAGCAGCCTGGAAGCTGAGGAGCTTTGCAGCTCTCAGGAGTGAGTTGATGGCAGTTGCCAGGTCTGTTAACAGACCTCTGAACTGTAGCACCAGTTCAGCTTTTCCATCCTCATTAGTCCAGGAGCCATACCTGCCTGGACCCTAAAAACCAAGAGTTTACAATGATCACAGAATCACAGAATGAGGTTTCCCACTTTTACAGCAGAATCAGCAGAACCAGAGTGTCGTCCTTTTTTAGCATAAAATATTTATCTTGGCATAAGCCCATCTTCATCCATGAGTTACAACATCTCTGCCTTGTCCTCCTTCTGAGTGGGACAGAGAGCAAATCCATGGCCTTGGATGCTCTCCTTTGGACTGACAGGACCACAGGGGACTGAACAGAATTACTTGCAAATAAACTAGCAAGTGACCAGAAATAATTTTGGAAAGGAGAAAGGGAGCAGCAGCAGCCTGCAGTGGATTTGATTCAGCTCAAAGATTTGATTCTGTTAGGGATGGCAGCTCTGTACAGTATTTTATGGCACAGCATACTGTCTCATGAGGTTGCTGTAATTTCAGCAGAAATTCTTCTACCTCTGTGATGTGGTTTTACTTTGTCTATAAATATAATAGCAAGAACTTCAGCTCCATCATGGCCAGATTTGAAGCAGCTCATCTTTTTTCAATTAGTTTATTCTTCTTGTTGTCACGATTATTTATTTTCTCTTACGTGGAAAAAGCTTAGAGTATTTTAGGGAGTGTTCCCTACTTCTTGCTTTTATTTCTGCTTTGACTTTGCCCAAACCCCTTGTTGTTTTCATTTCTTACCTTTCTGCTCTAAGTAGTAGGTTCCACATCTGAGATTAAAAAGCTCCACTGCTATTTGCATCTCTGATGTTACCACTACATGTGTGTGTGACAGTGTCACTGCTGTCACTGCTCCTTAAGCTCCAAACAGTCTGCTCTGGGGGTATAAAAGATCATTTTCATTTCAGCTTTTTTAGAAACCAACCTTATTGTATGGATGTAAAGCAATTGTTAATTGCATTAGAAAGGTTTGACCTGAACAGGGAAAATGGAATTGCAGAGATGAATAAATTGGAGCCTCAAGATAGGATCAATTCTTTAGATTTAAAGTGTTGAATTCTCTGTAAGGAATTTGATATTCTTTGTAAAAAGTAAACTAGAATAAAATGCCAGTGATGACGACAAGTTCCTGATATATCAAGTTCCTGATATATCAAAGTACATTTGGAAAGGCATCAGCAGTTTAATTTCAGCAGGATTTTATATTCTGCAGTATCTCAGACTTCTTGAAAGAAGCCTTCAGGTCCATTTGTAGCGTGGAGCTGGGTGATGAATGTGTCCTGTTGTGGGCAGACCTGGGCATCTTGCTTACACTGTGCCCCTTTGGAAAGGTCTCCAAGGTGACAGATTCTAAAAGTCAGCAGGATGAATTAATGAGCACATCTGAGCCCATAAATCAGAGACCATCATGCATCATCCATGTAGCCTTGAAGTGTGGTACTAAGGAAGTACCAAATGTGTGTCTGAAAAAGCATAACCTGGATTATAAGTGAAAGGGTAGAGTATTAAATACATCTTTGGCTGCTTGTTCTGATGATGAGGTCTCCTACAATTAAAATCAACTCCATTTTGAATATACCTTCTGCCTTAACTTTGCAGCTGTCTGTTTTGTTTTGCTGTTTATTTTGTTTGCTTTCCCATGTTAAGTTTTAAAAACAACCAGTATTTTTGATTGTTTGAACACTGAAATCTTCACGTACACAGCTCAATCTTTTTAATATTCAAAGCAGTTTAGGTTCTTTTGATTCATACCGTGAGAAATTTTCTCCTCCTTTCAATAACTTCTCTGGCTCTTCTCTGTGCCCTGTCCAATTTTTCAACATTCTTTTAAAAATGTGGATACTGGAACAGGACGCAGCATTCCAGTGTCCCTTGCAAAGGTAAGATTACCACCTGTTGTGTCCATATGTCCAAAGGAGTGCAAAAGTGATTTTTCTCCTGTTTTTTGGTCATGGCAGCACCTCTTGAGATGCTTGCTTACAGCAATTACTAAGTTGTTTTGGATTATTTCTTCTAGGATTTGTCTCTTCTGTAGGTCTTTCCTATGGATGCCAGATGTACTCTGGCAGTAAAATACACAGCTTGACCTTGAGTTGAACTAATTTATTTTTTTTAAATTATCCAAGAGCATAGCTGCCCTCTCCTCATTATTTAGTTTCCACATTCTTGGTGACACACATGTGTTTACATAGAGACTTGGTGGAAATGTTGGACACTTTTGCAGATATAGTGAGACTTACCCTCTAATGGGAAGGTTTGTGCAGGTGAGAACAACTCGTGTTGGCAACTGCAGGAGCCCAGTCAGAGCTGCAGAGGGGCATGCTTGGAGAAATTGTGAAATGCCATTTATTTTTTTAAAACTTCTATTTATAAGTTTAAACTTTATCTCTGCAAAGTAGAAGTTGTATAATTAAAACTGCAATGGCTAATTAATAGAATTTGGATTTGTTTGATGTCCTAAGCACCAGGTAGCATCTATCTCAGTAAGCTTGAGCAGGGATAAAAAATATCTCTCTGTACACAGGCAGGTGAAAAATCAGTAGGAATTTGAGACCCACAATTTGGTTTTGTTTCTTTACTGTTTGATAAGAGTTTGGGTCCTACAGGGCTCACGACATCTGGACATGGGAGTGGAGGTGGCAATGAGCCATGGAGCCTCTGGGATCCCTTGGGAAAGGCCCTGTTGGAGATGAAACTCAGGGCACAGTGATGCCTCACACAGTCTGTACACTGAGTTTTTATAACCAGCTGTTGCTGAGTCACTACCCTCAAACTAGATTGTTTGCTGTGAATTACACAGTGCCAGAAACTTCCATTTTACAGTTACTTTCTAAAGCATTCTGTAACCATGGCTGGGGAAAGAGATGTTTTGGGGATGGATGGCACTGTTCCCTTCAAAGTCTTTGTGCTGTGTAACTGCAGCATAGTTATGGGATTCATACCCAGCAGAGTAAGTTTAGACTTATGTCTTAAGTTTTCTAAGCGTGACTTCTTATTGCACTTCACTGGGTGCACTTTGGGGAAAAAATAAAATAATTTTTAAAAAATGGAAAAAGTGAAGGAGCTGTAATAGGATGTCAGCCTGCCGTGCTTGTGGGAGAAGAGAGTCAAATAGAACAAAGTGTCCTCAAATTCTGATTATTGTGATTGTTTTGTTTATGGTGGGAGTTGTCGTGTTCACTGTGGTTTGGTTTGTGTGGGTTTTTTGTTTTTTTTTCTTTACCTCAAGCCTGTAAGTTGCACAGCAATCTTGTATGCAGGTTTTCTTTCCATCCCTTCTGCCTGTGGTAGTATTTGCTTCTCACTGATTTCATGTTTGTGCTGGATTGTGCTTCCTTGGTCCCTCCACCCTGACCTCACCTGTTCGTGGCTGGTTTGTTCATGGTTTGGGAGTGCAGATAGTGCAGTGTCCATACACAGCAGATGTGAAAGGTGTCCTGACAACACACTGAACGCCTTGTCCTGAATGAATCTAGGCTTTCTTCTGTTATTTTCACCCTTGAATACTTTTGTCCTCCCTAGTCTGATCAGTTAGTCTTGTATTGCTATTATTATTTTTGTGCAAATACCTGCCATTCAGCATTCTTCCTTTGGTTCCAGTGACATGTTAATGGCTCTGTTTGAGGTGAGGCATGGCAGCAGCAGCTGAACACCAGTGTCACGTGCAGCACATGAATTGTGTGCAGCAAGTTGTTTTCCTTCTCTTGGAGCAAAGCAGGGGTTTTCCCTGAGCTCATTGCTGTGCTTATGTTCTAAAATGTCTGCTTGAAACACCAGTTTTATGCAATAAATAGGTAAAAATCTCTGTGTTCTTACACTGCTGGCAGCTGTTATTCACAGAAGTGTGGCACAAGATGTGCAGTTTTGTACAATGGAGGAATACCCAAGGAATGGGTAGCAAAGCTCCTGCCTGTTGTCTGGGCAGGGCAGGAGCCCTGCTGGGATGTGAGGAATGGGTCTGACAGCCAGGCTGGTTCAGCCCCAGCTCCCTGTGCCAGAGGCAGCCCGGGCTGAGGGCATGGCCCAGGGTGCTCTGTGTGCTGCTGTGTGCCAGCCTCTGCCTGCTGAGGGACACCTGGGCACTGCCCTGGGAGTGGCACAGGGTCCTGCAGGTCTTGTTCCAACCTTCTGTGTCATCACTTCTGATAAAGCAAACAATCGTCATTTAGTAATGCTACTGAATTTATTTTTTTAGGATCTGGTCAACACTGGACTCAGCACTTTCTTCTTTTTCATTGCCTCTGTAGTACTTGCTGCTTTAAACCATAAAACTGGAGCAGAAATTGCTGCTGTGGTAAGAATTTAAACTTGTTTATATCTTACTCTTGTATTAAAACTTAAAATTAACTTTGACTCATTGATTGAATACACCTGTTGCTTTTGCTGTCACAATTTACTTCTATTTTTACAGTTAGCTATAAGATAGTTCATATTTTGAGAGCGTTAACATCCTTGGAGCTTTGTCTTAAGACTTGAGGCAAGAACAGCAGAAAAATGACTTGCAGAGAATACTTTCCAGCTGAACTTGTCTTTCTCCACGATCCTGCTCTATGCTGCAAGCCTGTGGAAAAGATAGAGCCAAAAATTCAGAAGAAATTGGAGCTGCTTACACATAATTTGCTGAGTTCTTGCTCGGTACAGATGATTTTTTGTTCTGTGGAGTGAGTGTAGTAGCACTTCAAGGTTTTAAATCTATAACGGTCAGTTCCAGCAAATTAATTTTGTGCACGAGTTGGCAATCTCGTTTTATTTTCTTTTTAATTTTCTTTTCAAACCTGATTTTTAAAATCACATGAGTCCTGCAGAAGCATAGAGGAAAATCTGAAGGAGCTGTTTTCTCCAGGCTGATGCTCTGGACTTGTCACTTTTTGTGTGCACCCTGAGGAATGAGCTTTTGGATGAAGGGCTGGTTTCTCTACAGGAGGGTCTTCCACTGGGCTGCACTGCAGGATTTAATTGTCATGTTGGTAGTCAGAGAACTTTGTTTTCTAGGATCATTGATCTTAGTCACTTTTGCAGTTTCTCTAGTTCAGTGCAGAAGAAAAACAATTTCCCAGGCCGTGATGATTTGTCTGCTCAAATAATGTAGGAAACTGAATTTCTGAGCACTTTGCTGTGAAACTTGCTTTTCTTCTCGTTTTCAAAAATTGTCTTGGCCAACTGTTTGTGCTCCTCGCAGGTGTTTGGTTTCCTGGCCATGGCAGTGTATGCTGTGAACACGTTTTTAGCAGTCAAGAAGTGGCGAGTGAGCAGCAGGCAGCAGAGCAGCCGCCAGAGCAGCGACTACATGCGCGCTCGGACAGAGTCCAGGGAGGTGGTGCACCGCCCCGAGATCCAGCGCCTGGACGCGTGACAGCGACCTCAGAGGGGACTGGAAGGGAAAAGAAGCACTCAGCTCCCTCATGAATAAGGGTTTTGGCTTTATTGGAGGAGGAGAAGGCAGATCGGAGGGTGGCGGAAGATGCCCAGCCCTGCACGTGTGCAGAGATGCATTGAGCCAGAAGCTGCTGTCACGGAGGCAGAAAATGTTGGTCATTCAAAAGGAAGGTCCCTTCGAGATCTCCACATATATATGTGCATATATTATATAGCTCACGGAATATATAATATATAATATATATATGTGCTGAAGTACGGTGTTGTTTTGGATGACTGCACGGTAGTTTCCTTCCCCCTCTGAAGATCCAAGTTCCTTCACGAGCCCCACAGACAGAGCAGCACTGCCTCGGCTGGGTGATGGAGGAGGGAGATGCACGGAGAGCGTGGAGCCCCCAGGAGTGCCGAGGAGCCTGGGGCACACAGCAATAACTGCAGCCCCTGTCATGGCAGGGCCTGTCCATCCCAGACTGTGTCTGTCTGTCCTCCTGCTCCCTTCTGCCCCGCAGCCCCTGCCTGCTGCATGACCATCCCATGTGTTCTCCTGGATGCAGCGTGCTGGGAAAGGGCCACTGGCCAGCTCTGGACTGGGCTGAGGTGGGGTGGGCACTGGTGGCCACGGGGGTGCACTGAGTGTGAGTGGGTGGCTGTCTGCTCGTGTTGGGACACATTCCAGTTTTCAGTCCAAAGTGGGAAAATAAATATATTTAGGAGACAGGGTGGAGAAAAGGGGCTTGAGAGGCAGAGTAGAGAATGAAGGGGTTGTCATCCTATAGACTTACATTCCAGCCATGGGTTTCTTTTTCTTTTACATTTTTTTCCCTTTTTTCCTTTTTTTTTTTTTTAAAGGTTCAACATTTCTAGAAGTTGTTGCTAGAACTTGCTTTCCTTCCAAGCCCAGGGTAAGCAAGAACTAGCAAAAATTTATGTGCTTTTAAAATGTTGCTAAATCCGCAATGTTGTGATTCATGTAAGGTAAATATTTCTTTTTGGAAGGATGGTTGTTCTAAAATTAAAGCCATTGGTAGTAGGTGAACCTGATTTTTATTTTAACTGGGTGTTTCTGCAGATTTTTATCCCTAATGTTTCTTTGGAAAATGAATTTAGCTGATTGGAAAATAATATGATTGTATTGATTTGTTTAGAAATAGTTTTACTTAGCTGAAGTATTTTTTTTTTCCTTGTACTTCCAGTGAATGAATTACATTTTCTCTACTCACAACTCAAATTCAGCAACTGGCTAGACAATGTCACAATATTATTAGGAAGATGTCTCTTGAGATTTTTCGGTTTCTTTGGTGTTTTTATCTCTGTAGTGCATTATTTGGCATTTGTGTGCCTGTGTGAAGACAGTGTGTGTGAGAGATCTCTAGAGCTGAACTCCTTTCTGGTGTGAGGAGAATGAAAATCTGTGGAATCAGTGGAACTGTGCCATGTGTGCCTGAGTTTGTGTGTCCTGATGGAGCTGCACCCCTCAGGGTGGGTGCAGTGCCTTAAGGGCACCTGGCAGTGTATTGTGGATAAGTTATTTCAGCCATGAAAACCAGGTTACACCAGCCAAGACATCAGGAGAAGTGCCTGGGCCTTTATAACACTGGAGGGAACTGGGATAGTGAAGGTGTGAACCTAATGCTGCAGTAATTGAGCAGCAGAGAATTATTTTGATGAGTGAAGAAAGGTGACAGAGGTGATGATGCCTTTTCATTTTTCCATGTGCTGACATCTACAGTGCGTTTCACCTTAGTGGCTAAGATGGAGATTAAAATTCAGAGTTACTGATGAGGTTAAGGAAAATTTGCATTTTCTTAGTGAGTGATGGTTTACCCATTCCTACAGTAACATTTTATTGTGCTTTATTGGATGTAATGCCAAAGGAAACACCAGTTTAAAAGAAGATTGAACCAACTCTTGGTGTTGGATCAGAACAGATATATTTCACAGAGGTTTGTCTCACCTGGGTGCATCCCCTGAGCAGCACATGACAGTTCCATGGCCAGGGTGGTAAGAAACAACCATTTGTTATTGCCAGAACTGCTGTGACAGCCCTGCTGTTGGCCAGCACTGCCCGGGACTGGCAGAGTTTGCAATGTCAATCATTACAGGACATTTTTAAAGTAGCACAAGCATGCCCAGTCTGGAATTGTAAACTGCCATCAAAGCAGTTTGTGTAAAGATTGAAAAAAAAAACCCAAGCAAACCCAAACCCTACAAAACAAAAAAAAAAATCCCCCAAACACCCCACACTGAAATGAAAATCAAGCCAAACCCACCTACTGGAATACAAAATACAGTTCTGCAGAAGGTCCATGCTTTTGAGTGGAGCTGCCATCCGAAATCAGGGACCAGGATGGTGTCCCAAGGGGATTTTGTCAGGAGTGTGTCCTGCACTGGCTGCTGGCTCAAGGAGCATTCCCAGATCCTCTCCTGTGCTCCCTGGGCTCGCTGTGGCTGGGGCAGAGCTCTGGGAGTTCTTGTGCCTCTCTAGCTTTATGAATTTGGTACCTTCCAAACCCCTACACCTTTCCTTGCCTGGAAGAAGGATAACTCAAGGGTAACTCCAGGGTTTTCTCTGGAGTGAGGTCCCAGCTCCCTCTGAGCTGCAGTGACAGGAGCAGAGTGGGGCAGTCCTTGGGGCTGCTGCAGGTGGGATAAGTTTCCTTCAGCTGAGAATGCCAGGATTTATTACTTACATCATGCCCTGAGCTTTGCACAGCTCTCAGGGTAGAATCCAAAAGAGAACATTAATTTTAAAAACGCTATCTGATTCACTTTGTAAAAGAAAAGCAAATGTAAACGTGTAATTTCCTTATTCTTGGGACCAAAGATGATTTTAATATTGTACAGTATATACTTTCTAAAAAATCTTAAGCACTTATTGCTCTGCAGAGACATTATTTACTACTGGGATTATATGGAAGGGAAATAAAGTAGCTGTGAGAGACAACTAAATTTGAAATATTAAGATCATTTGATGTATACATGGTTCATTCCCCCTGAGTTAATTTTACACAGTGTATTGGAGAGGTACTGTTTTAAGACTGTTATCTAAACTGCAGACACACAAAAAAACCCTTGAGGAAGAAAACAGAGTAGAAAATTTAAATTTTTTTCAAAACTTGCTTAGAAAAGTGACATTAAATTGCTTCTCTCTCAGTCTTGTTTGTAATTGCTAGCACATAGGGATAATTTCTTTTAGTCCTTGAGGATACTGTTTAGCTCCATAAAGGGAGTCAAACCCCACTGTAAACAGAACTAAATTAAAGCAAACCCTTGAACTTGGTAGGATCAGGATGCTTGAAACAGTAACTGTTTGGATGAGTCCCCTTTGGTCAAACAAAGCCCTTAGACCTGAAATCTCTGTGTATTTCTGTGTGTAGAAATGAGTAAATCCTGCAGCCCATGCCCAGACATCAAAGTGTTTAACAATAAGGTGTGCCTGGAGCAGCAGCATGGGAGTTGTCACTCGGTGCTGGAAGAGTCTGTTTGTCTCTCACTGCTCAGGGGGTTTGTGCCAGGTCCTCGTGCTGTGCAAACAGCCCAGCAGGAGCTCCTAAAGCCCCAGAGGAACTGAGTTATGTGGCTGAGTAAAGCAGTTCCTTCTTCCTCTCCACTTTTTCCTTTCGTTTGGAATATTTGTGCCTCATAGATCTAATGCTTGAATATTTAATTCTTGCTAAGCCTTGTTTGTTGGTCTGTGTAGTGTCTACTGCAGTGCCAGGAAGATGAGAATGTGTCCAACATCCCTTTATTTCAGCTCTGGTGCTCTTTCCCTTTCCAAGGGAGGCTGGCCTGCTCCTTCTCTTCTGTCAGACTGTGGAAAGCTGCTGCTGGTGTGAGATTCCTGGTAGGAGCTGCATGCTTGGAGCTTGGGAGGGGTAGAGATTGATCTCCCTGTTCCTTCTGAGAGACAGAGATCTGATATTCCAGTCTGTGCTGCTCGCTGGATTCAGGAGCACAGCATCAGCAAAGATCTGTGCCTTGGCTGCAGCTCCTCATCTTTCACTTCCCAGGTGTCTTTTGCATGGTTTCAGTAAAAGGAGCAGCGTGTGTGGCTTCTTGCCTGGCTTTGTCACGCGTTGCACTCCACGTCCCGTGGCAGGCTCTGGAGTCCTTTCACCTCTCTGTGTTCCATTCTAGAAAGAGGAGTGGAAGGTTCCCACTCTTCCCTAGGGAAATGGTTTATTTTTTCCCTCTGTGAGTTATTCTGTGCCAAGTGCTGCTCGCCCCCTCCCGTGGGAGCAGCACTGGTGGTTGGTGCAGTGCTGTGGACAGGGCAGGAGGGTGGAGCTGCTGCAGGCTGCCCTGGGCTGCTCACAGTCAGCCACTCGCTTTTCATGAGCCTTAAGGTCTCCTCATGAGTTTGGTGTTTGTGACCTCTCTGCTGTCTTGGGGGTGTGCAGGCACAGCAGATGCTTACCTAATATGTGGCTTTATTAATGCAATCCTTTCTTCCTCCCTCTTCCTTAGGCCTCTTTCTGATTCTGTTATTTTCTTGTCTCGTGACAACTTTGTAATAATTTCTACTGTTTTCTTTCGTGAGGGGAAAAAAACTCACCAAAAATCTAAAATAACCAAGAATAATGTTTTTTAGGGCATAATATAAAAATGAAACCAAACTTAATAGCTGTTGAGATAGTGTAGAAAATAATATCCTCTCTCCTGCTCAGCTGGGATACTGAGCAGCTTCGTCCATGCAGGAGCATAAAGAACAGTTCCTGTTTTGAGAGCTCTGGAGCCAGAAATCTTCAGCAGGTATTCAGGATGATAAAAAGGCACGGTCTGATAAGGAATTTGACATGTGAGAAGGACACTTGACGATGCACTGCTTTCAAAGGGATCCATGAAGAGTGGGAACCCACAGTGGAGTGACTCTGCACCCATGGTGGTGGTTGGTGGTGGTCTCAGCAGCTCAGGGGGGCTGCAGGAGGGCTGGGATTGTCCAGGCTCAGCTCCCAGCAGCCTTGGGCTGCTCCAGAGGGGATCCAGGCTCTGCTCAGTCCCACGGGAAGGAGTGAAGCCAACGTGTGGCTCCTCTGAAAATTTGGCTTGGTGTTATTTGTAGCGTGGAATAATGGATTGTTTATTGTCTGGAGGGCCAGCAAAGCTCAGAATTACTGTGCAGATAGAGGTGTCCTGTGTGTGGGTTTTAGCAGCAGCAAAAGCATTCTAAAATGATCCTGAAATCAGTACAACAATGCACGGAATGTTTGAAAATATTTTGTAGAAATTATGCCGTGTTCCTCTCTTTATTTTGACAGAGGGAGTTGGTTAAAATGAATTTATACAAATACTCAGGAAGTCTCTGAATGACATTTTAGAGGTTTTTCCTGGTAAATTATTTTCCCTGTCAGCCACTTGCCCACCTTGATAGATCTGCTTGACCAAGTCAGAGTGGTGCTGTCCAACCTGAAAGGGTTCCCTTGTTTTGGTCTTTTTTTTTGTGTTGTATTTTTTAAATCTGTCTATAATTTAACCATTTGTATGCTAAAAAAAAATCTTTTAAAAATCTGCTTACACTGTGATTTCTGGTCACCTTTAATTTAGAGTATACAACACAATCTAATTTTGTTTTGGGATATGCAGCTTTCAAAAGTGTTCTTATATATGCCCAGAAATTAGAGTTGTCTATTTATCATAGGAATGTGATTAAATAAAGTTACCTATCCAGAATCCCAGTGCAGCTTTCATATGTGCTGGATGGAGGAGTTAGTGAAATTGCCTTTTAATCTCTATGGGTTAATAAATATTTTTTTATAACTAGCCACAGATATTCCTTTTTAAATTATACTTGGCAAACAGAAGATATTTAATTTTATATACAATATACATAGTTACCTTGATTGACATATTTATAACATAGAGCTTTGTGTTTACTATGAAGGTTTTATCTGTATCCCATGGACTTCATGGGTAAGACTTTAAAAAGCCAGTTAGCATTTATGGAAGGATATGGGAACTTCAGAGCTTCAGAGTGAGGACATGGGAGCATTTAGCAAGGCAATAGCCAGATTGTTTTAACAGAGTATCTGGGGGGGTTCTTATTTTTTGATTGGGGCTGGTCCCTACAGCTATTTTAATAACATCTGGATGTGAGTAACAGGATGGAATATGAGCATCTGCCTCTTGTGACTGTCACAGGCTATTGTCTAGAGCACAGGAAATTTCAGGGTATTGTATTGTTTTGCTTTGGACAAATGTCTCAATAGACATATTTAATTAGAACCTTCATGTGTCTGAAAGAAAACATCCTCTCTTAACTAGGCTGATTTATCACTTTTGGTAACCTTTTAATCCCCAAAGTAGTGTTGTCTAAATATTTTTAGTGATGTTACAGCTGTCCTGATGTTTGCAGGTTAAAGTGGTCCTGGCTAGCACCCTTTTATTACAACAATTGCTACCTTCATTTTTCTACTGTTTATACTTTAATCTTGAATGTTTACCGGTTTCTATTGTTGGATCTTGTGGAGGGAGAGTGTCTTAGCACTACAGCTCATCCAGCTTTAACTCAAACACCACAGTCCTGGAGTAAGAAAATACTTTGATTTATATATTGTGGCCAATTTATTGCATTTTAAAATGATTTCTATACTCTAGACACAACATTTATGACATAATAGGGAATGACTTAGCTAATCATTATATCTGTCTAGACTTACTCTCTTCTGTGTTAGTGTCATTTGAAACTATTTGTATATGTTGAAGTTTGTAAGGGTTCAGGAACCCACAATAAAATAGTAAAGTATGTATTTATTTCTCATTGTAATGCTCGGATTTGATTTGGAAGTGGACACTTCGTATGTCTTTCCACACAATTGTAAACAAATACCGAAAAACTGCTTCACCTAGGGTGCCTTCCATGTGTGGTACAAACACTTGTCATTCACAGGAACAGAGATGTAAATTTATTAATCCAGTAAACACTATTTTTGTAATGTGAGTCACTAATGCAGCTCTGGCCTCGTTGTGCTTTGTTCCCACCAACACCAGGTTTATGGCTGCTGTGGTCACTGCCTTCCCTCCCTGTGTGCACTAAGTCTGACCCCTGGGGAATCACACTTTGTGTCTCCTTTGCTCTGCCCTCAGCTGCCACCTGAGCCTGGAGATGAAGCACATTTCTGGTGCTCCAGATTCCCTTCCTTGAGCCTCCTGGAGGGATGCTCAGTGTGGGATGTCTGTATCCTCAGGGCTGACTCTGGGTCCTCTAGGCAGGCTCTGCAGCCCAGTCCAAACATTCCAATTCTAGCTCATAATTCATGATTTACACCTTCTGAGGAGGGAGCACCCAGGCCTGACCAAAAGACTTTATCCCTCTGGGTTACAGGTGCTGTGTTGCCAGGTTTGTAATTGCAAATTGCAATCTCAGAGGCACTATGGAAATACCAGGTTAGAATTCCACTCAGGCTGAGCAAAGGGGATGCAATTCTCCTTTTATCACATGAGCACAAGTCTGTGTAATACCCATGGTACTTTGCTTTTGAAGTAAAACCTGCAATGTTCTGTCCTGGAGAATCCTCGGAGCATCCTCTGTGTGTGAGTGCAGCACCCACCCTGTCCTTCCCCCAGCTGTGCCCCTCACCTCAGGGCTGCAGGCTCCCCTGATCACCAGCTCCTGCTGCAGGGGTACCAGCAGTCAGCACATCCCACCTGGAGACACTTCACAGCCCTGAAGGGTTTCCCATGGTTCTGCCGAGTTCTGGAGTTCTCCCAGAGCCCAGAGCCTGGTGCTGCAGCAGCTGCTCAAGGTGGTGCCTCCAGCTGGGAGCACATTCCTGCCGTGCTCACAGCTGGAACTCACTGCTGGCAGAGCAGCAGCTGCCAGCTCTGCCTGGGAAAGGTGTCCTGGGAATGCTTGACCGAGCTCAAAGGCAAGGTACTCTACAGGAAAACACAACCTCCAGCTTGTTCCTGCACCAGTAACCACCTTCCAGTTTGCTGTGCTCTTTCTGTTGGTGTCTGTGCTAATCAAAAACCACAAGCTGAAGAATTGTAAAGTCTTGCAATACACAAAGCAGTCTTGGTTTTAAAATCCATTCTGTTGCAGCATAATTTAAATGGTGTATTTATCAGATTTAAATGTCATTTTGCTTTTCCAGTCTTTTGTATATGGGCACAATACTTTTTGTAAATTTTTTTTTATTTAGTTGTCTTTCTGTCTTTTCTTTCTGGTATTGGAAGATTTGAGCTCTCTGGGTTTTCATGGTACTCTTCTGATCATTCTTCATAGTGGTAAAAGTCTGTATTTTTGTATGTAGCAGAAATGTTAGTTTTCTAACACTTAGCCCAATCAATATAGTACGGAATCATTTGTGAAGGACTTCCTGTTTAATAAATGGACATATTAAAGTACTAAAACAGCATCTCCATCTGTAAACATGGCCTGGGCTGGGCTGGGTTGGGATAATTTTCTTTCCAGTGGCTGGTGTGGGGCTGTTTTAGATGTGTGTTGATAACAGAGAGATGTTTTGGTTATTGCTGAGGTTACACAGAGCCAAGACCTTTTCTACCCTTTGTGCTGCCACACTGGCGAGGAAGTTGGGGGTGCCTGGGAGGGGACACAGCCAGGACAGGTGACCCCAACTGACCCCAGGGGTATCCCACACCTTATGACATCAGTATGTGAAGGGGGGAAGAAGGAGGAAGGTGGGGGATGTTTGGAGTGATGGTGTTTGTCTTCCCAAGTCACCGTTCAGGGGATGTGGCCCTGCTCTCCTGCAGGTGCTGAACACCTGCCTGCCCATGGGAAGCAGGGAATTCATTCCTTGTTTTGCTTTGCTTGTGAGCACAGCTTTTGCTTTCCCTGTTAAATTGTCTTTATCTCAGCCCAGGGGTTCTCTCACTGTTCCCCTTCCCATTCTCTGCCCAATTCCACTGGTGGGAGGAGAGTGAGCCCTGTGAGGGGCCTGGGGACTTGTGGGGTGAAGCCACCCCAAGAGGCAGCAGAACCCCTCAGTGCAGCACTGGGGAGGTTCCTGGGTTCATAACCCAGCCAGGACAGCTGCAAATTGCACTTTGTGTGAGAGGCAGCTTGGAGGTTAAACAGCAGCACAGCAGCCCCGGCTGGGGCTGTCCCTGGGACACTCCTGGATGCAGGAGTTAATGGGAAACCACGGGAGAGGCCTTGGTGGGAGCTCAGGGGGAGCAGAAAGAACATGGAACTGCTCTGCTGCTCAAGTGGCTGTGGTGGAATTGCTCTTGGAGTGTTTCTGGTGTGCTGCCATGGGCTGGAATGCTCAATCCTGGCGTTTGCAGCTGCCCATTCGGGACTGGAAAGGGATTTTGGGGCTGGAATGCCCCAGGGGGTGAGGTAATACTCTGCTGCCTCAGGAGCTGGGGGTTGCAAGTGGTGCTGGTGGCATTTTTGGTTTCCAGGTGCTTCAGGTATGAGGTGAAAGTGTGGAGGTGAGAACTGTGGGAGGGCAGGGAGGGATGGATGAATTTGTGAAGAGATTTGGGAATGTGGATGCTGCACTCAGGACACTGGGGTGGGATCAGAGGTGTGTGGGGAGGTGGGCACGGGTGGTGCTGCAAGGGAAGGATTCCCCGAGGGAGCTGTGTGCTCTTACAAAGGGCCAGTTCCTTTTGCCTGTGTGGGGCTGGCAGCAGCACTGTGGCACTGCCCAGGGTGCCACCCGGGCTGCTCCTGGGTCAGGGGAAGCTTCATCAGCTGTCAAATTAAAAAAAAAATATATTTTGTCTAACTTTCGGACACTGGATTTTCCTTCAGTCTCTCGGGAAGACTGTAATTAATTTATTCATGGATCAGGCTGACAAAATGTGATGGGCTGTGTCCAAAATACATAAAAGAAAAGGACAAATATTTCCTGGTGAAAATTGATGTTGGAATCAGTGTTTTCCTCTTCATGGAAATTGATTTAAAAATTGACTTATTTAACAAAAACAACCAAAACCAACCAACCAACAAAACTCCACAAAAGCAATAGCAACAAAAAGAAAACCCCCAAAAATCCAACCAACCAAAAAAAACCCCAAACCAAAAAATCCCCACCCAGACTCCTCCTCCCCAAAGCCCCAAACAAAACCACACTTAAATTTTCTGGGTAGCATTGTTTTGCTTTCTGACCTGGAAGCTTTACAAAACACTGAGCACTGTGATTTCTTCCACTCAAGGAGGGATCTGTGTTGCAGTGTGGATTTTTTGATGCATTCCTGGTTATTTATTCCTGACTTTTTAATGATCCTGACTTTTAAACCAGTACTCCATGCAAAAAGGCGTCTCAAGCATCTTGTAACAGGATTGACATTCTCAGTGCTTACCTAAATTTCTTCTGCCTCCTTGATATATCCTCTCTCAGAGGATTAAAGGGTGGCCAGGCGGAGCTGCTGAGCATGTGCTGACACATTTGCTCTTCCAGGGCAGTTTGTGTCCTGCTGCAGATCTGGAGGGAAGCCATGCAGTGACATTATTTCTGACCAGAAATGTGCCCAGTGAACATCCTTAGCAGAAGGATGAGGAGTGGAACCAGGTGCTTGCTGAGCAGAGCATCCACTTGTGTTCTGCCTTCCAGCACACCAGGCTGCTCTCCACCACCACAGCAGCTGAGATACTCTGCTCTTCCTTGGTATCCTGGAAGTGACTCTGTCCAATGGAAATTTAAGACTTGAGATCATTCCTTAGGTTTTAACTTTTCTCTGTTCCCAGCCCTGCAGTGCCCAGTGTAACTCTGCAGTTCCCTGGAGCTCGTTCAGTGCTGTTCTCTCATGCTCACACTGACATAACAAAGCCTCTCCAGCTCGCTCTCCAAGGACACCCAGACCCTCCTGGGCCCAACAACTGCAAACCTTCATCTTGGGGAGAGGGGGGCAAGCTTGGGCAAATTCCATCCTTGCCTGGCTTCTGCTTGGGCAATTGATGCTGATATCAAAGTGGGAAGAACTCGTGAGCTGTCATTGTCCATGTTGGGATGCACTGAGGCAGGAGCCTCTGGAGCCCAGAGTGTGACCTCTGAAGGCCTTTCAAACAAATCCCTCCTTTATTCCTTTATTCCTGTCTGGTCTCTGTTTCTAGGGAGCCATTTAAGGCATCAGAGGAACTTGGGACAGTATCGAGTGAAAAGCAAAATTAGGTGGAGCAATGGACAGAGTGAGTGCTCAAAGGACAACAGAGGCTCTTACTTCAGTCAGAATCTAAAAAAGCTGCTTGGAAAGGTATTTGAATTCCTTGGAAAGGTCTTTTGAATTCCTCAGTGTCACCTGTCCAAAAATCACTGCACAAGTGTGAACAAGTGCCCAGATAAATGTAAAAGCTTGGTAGGAGGGGGAGAGCCCTTCAGCCCTGTGAGAGCTGTGTGAACTCACCAGAGGTGCCACCTTCCCTTCCCGTCAGTGGCTTTGAGTCAGAGCACAGATCACAGAGCTCCTGGCATTGTTTCTACATGGATTTGTCCACTCTTGGGGTTGGAAACTCCTTCTCAGGCAGGCCCAGGAGTTCCAGGAGGCAGTGGCTGTGCTGGAGCTGCAGGAGGGCAGGGATTGGGCTCGGGGGGCTTTGGAAGAGGCTCCCTGTGGGATGTGAGTGATTGTGGTTGGAAAGAGGTGTCTGATGAGGCCACTGAAATGAGGACTTGATTAAGGGCTCCACACTGCAGGTATAGTGTTGTGTTTGTCTCCTGAAACCTGAATTGCAGAGAAACCAGAGCTCACAGAACCCTTCTGATCTTGTCAGTTGAGAAAACCAAACAAACATAAAAAGCTGAGCTGACATTTCCTTCACGTGCCCTAGACCCTGAGCTTGGTGCAGTATTTGTGGCAGAAAATGGGCAGAAGACTGAGCCAGCCCCTCCACCCCAATCAAAACTGGCTTTAAAACAATTATTTTAAATTTAGTTTTCTGAAATGATATTCCTAAAATGCAGAACTGTGTTTTATTTCAGTCATGGGAAGAGATCTTTTTGAATAAAAGGCTGGGATCTTACAGACGTGCCTGACCCTGGGAGCAAACTGCTTTGAAGTAAAGGAAGTCATCAGGTCCTTAAAGGCCAAGGAAATTCTCTGGGCAGGCACCTCACTGCAAGCTGCTAAAGCAGTCCTGAAGCAACTGATAAACATTTTGTTTGCTGCCTCTGTTTACTTTAGTCCAGTGTGGAAAGATGACCAGAAAATCTCTGCATATTTTGGGTGTGTGCAGGGTGAACCTGAAGAGGACTTGGTTGTTTACAGGGTTATTGGTTGCCAAGAGAGAGCACTGAACCCCCAATGTCTACTCAGTATTTCAGAACTAATTCTTGGTTAAATTCCTTCATCTCGTGCCCTAAGGAAGAAGTTTGTCCTGTGCCTGGCCCCCAGGGCTGGCTCTGAGCTGTGCTCCCTCCCCAGCACAGATTTAGGATTCGTTAAATCACTGTCCCTTGTGCTGGGCAGAGGCAAAGCAGCAAAATCAGGTCTCCAAATGAGTAAAGACACCCAACACTCCTATTAAAAGAAGTTTAATCCAGCATGGTTTCTAAATATTCTAAATATTAACCATGTCTCCAGCTGTGACATGCAGTACATTTTTTACTTAAAAAATAAAAAAGAGAAATACAAAACGAGTACAAAAATGAGCCCAGGTCCCCTGAACATCACAGTGTGTGCCAGTAAAATATGCCAAGAGAAGGGAAAGAAACACAGGATTACAGTAAAAGGTCCAAGGAGATCTTTCTCATAAATCAAAGATTATTTGTCACATTTAGAAGCAAACACTCGTTTTGCATTTATTCTGTCAGTGTCAGGAGATGTAGGAGCTGCCTGTTGGACAATGGAGCCTGAGCAGCACCTTCCCTGCTCCCTGCCAGCTCCCTGTCCTGCTCTCAGCAGCCAGCTGCCACAGGGAACTGGAACCCAGGTGCTAATTGTATTCCAAAGGAAATCTGCCTTTATTGTCTGATCCCTGTTTTTCACTTACTCTGTTAGTACCATCTGCTCTCATTTTAATTACACCTGTTCTGGTACTGTGTGAATTTTTAAAAACTATATACAGGTTTCTTTGCCACAGAGCTGTGTGATGCCATCTGTAAGGAGGATGCCATGCTCTTCCCAAGCATTCCCAAGTGTTTAAAAATGGACACAAATATTTCAAGGTAGGTTGTGTTTCTACCTGTGAACAAGAGCTTGTGAATTCAGAAGGCTTTTCCCTTGCAATACAACACCACAAGATAAATCACATCCTTCTGAGGGGATAAACCAGCCCAGCCCCACACACACACTGAACAAAGGGGGCTGGGAGATGAATTCACTGCAGACTTTCTGTAGTTTGGGGTTGGTTTCTTGGCCTTTTCAGAGTGGGGAGGAGGCAGTGCTCCCCTGGGCACCCCCAGCGTGGCAGCACAGTGCCAGAGGCACGAGTCCAGCACTGGTGGCTCAGCACAGGGCAGGACACCAGGCCCTGGTGCCTGGGACACAGACACCTGCAGGTGTCACCAGGCAGCTCCTGCTGGCAGGTATTTGCCCAGCCTGCTTCCCCTGGCTATGCAAACACTTCCAGGGCTTCCCCAAAACCAGGACGGGGACCCAGAGCTGCCTCACCTGTTCCACCCCATCCTGTGGTGGAACTGCAGCAGATGGGATGTGACTCCATCCAAGCAGCTTAACAAAAGGGATACTGAATGTTAGATGAGCCAGCTGCCCTGCAGCACCATTTTGTACTTTGAGGTTTGCTCTTGCTGCAGATTTCCAGTTGTCACTTTTCTTGTCACAGATAGGCAGGAGATAGAAAGGTATTGAAACCAACATGGTAACTGTAACCCAGGCCTTCAGTGCCCGAGAGCATTGAGACTTCAGATCAAGAAATACCATTAGTTAATAAAGAAAAATACAAATAGAGGCATTCAAACCTCTCTTCTTTGGCGTGTCAAGAAGTATAAAAGCTCTAAGTGTTAAAGGTTTGGAATCACAAAAGCACATTAAAAGCTGTAACTGTTAAAAATGCTGTTCCCATTTACTCAGGACATGGATGTGCTGAGTGGGGAGGGCCAACAGAACTGAGCTGTGCTGTTTGGACAGAACTACTGCAGGATCTGGAGATGGGGAGGAGTGTTTAATGTCTCCTCTTCCACATCACTGCCCTGTCTGTGCTCTGGTGATTCCATAAACAGCGAGGTGGAATGAGGGGATATTTCAATTGGCAGTGCATTCAGCAAAGAGGAAAGTGCTTGATCATCTTCCCTTCACGCTTGGTTGGTGTTTGGTTCCTCAGTCTGAGTCAGAGTCAGAGTCATCATCTGAGGGGTAAAACAAGAACAGAAGTGAAAATGCAAACTGGAAATCCCCCCAGCTGTGAGGCTGCTGTGGCAGGGTGTGCCTCAAAAGACACACAGGGTTTGGGAATGAACACTTCTGTGAAATGAATTCTTGCTGAGCTGATGGGACCTGAGACGGTGCTTGAAGGAGCTGGGAGATGCTGCTGAGAGCTCTGCTGGCATCCCTGCTGCCCTGGGCACTGCTGAGGGCTCTGCAGCTCAACACCTCTGAGAGCCAGGAGCTCTGAGATGCTGAGAAATGCCAGCAGGCCCACAGAGCTCCATCCTGCTGGCCTCAGCACCCGAGAGCCCCTTGGGAACACAAGTTTGGGCTGCAGGGCTGAGCCCTCCTTGCATGGTCACAGCCAGCAAGCTGTGAGGGCACTGCTGGGAGTTTTTGTATTCGTGTTTTCATCTGCAGGGGAATTAGATCTAATCTGTATCCTCATTCTGTACCCCTGCCACCTGATTGACTGCTGAGGACAGTTCAGTTCTCAGCTTTCAGAGTCTGTTTCCTGTTCCCTTAATTATTTTTTTCCTTTGTCTCCCTGTTCAGCCTAAAGCTTGCAAAACACTCAACAATCTACTAAAATCCCCAGAAGAGACTTTCAGTGGTGCTCTTCACCTCCTAGGATTCTATGCACACCTTGGGTGTTTGGTTTTGAGGGGGTTTTAAATTGGGTGGTTTTTTGGGGGTTTGGGATATTTTTTTGTTTGTTTTTAAGTGTGGAGCAGTCTTTTTAATCCATGTGGGTGCAATAAGGAGTCACAGGGACATGATGCCTGATTTGGGCTCCTGCAAATTGCAAAACAGCTACCCCTGTCCTGATTTGAACTGGATTTGAACACCCAACACTCTCTTTTTATCTTTGTCTAGGTGGATCTGTCTTATCTGAAAATAACAGAAAGTGTAGTAACAGAAAAAATAGATAAAAGAATGTAATAGAAAATAATAGAATAAAAGTTCTGTAATAGAAAAGAAATTGATAACAATTTTGTTACTTTTATGTTTGACCCTTGGATTTCAAGGCCATTTGCCCACAGATGGTCAAAGCTGATCCTAAGAGGCAATCATGATAAGGAAATGATGAAGAGAAAGCACTATTTGGACATAAAAGGCTGTGGATTAATGGATGTTAATTACAAGTTACCAAGCAATAAAAGGTAGATGTTTGTTTGTTTTTACAGTAAGACATTTTAGTGGGGAAGGAAAATCTGTGCCGTGTGGTAATTTATATAATTGGATTTGGGGCCTTTCAGAGTTAGGTGTTGTGAAACTCTGAGAAACTTCACATTCCTGGCCTGCAGGTTATCTTTATAAATCCATTTATAAAGGAGTTCCATTTGCAGCTTCCTAGCTGAGCAGAGCTACACAAACTCAAGGTAGCCAAGAAGAGAAACTGCTGAGAAGAGCTCCTGCTCCCTGCAGAGGGCGAAATGGAGAGGGAGCAGAGCAGGGAACTTCACTCACCTTCTGCCTTGTGCCCCTCGGGGCCATCCGAGCTGCCCTGCTTGAGGAACGTGACCAGGTCATTGAAGGTGATGTAGAAATCGATGGCAAACACGATGGTGGCTGCAAACCCAAACACCTGGAAGGGCAAAACAGTGCTCTCCTTAAAAACAGCTCACTCTGTCAGGGACAAACCAAAATGAGCCAAACCCACACGAGAAAAACTCCCTGCTTTGTTCAGTGCCTTTCCAAAAGGGCAGGGAAGGGAAATGGTTTGTGACACATTGGCATCAACTGAATTAGAGCTGATTTAGGAGCCTGACAAGTGACCAGATGTGTCCTTATCCCTCCCTCTTGGGCTCTGGGCACGTTCTGGGCATCAGCACTGCTGGGAGCTACAGGAGAGCACCTCCTGCACCTCCACTGTGCCAGGGCCCCTCTGCCACCAAGAAATCACCTCCATTTCCCCAGAAATAATTTCCCACTTTGCAAGGAGATGTGTCTATTGCTGAGTGAACTAGATTGAGATTAAAATGGTTCTGGAGTTCCTAGAATTGTGCCAAGCCCAGGCTGGGTGCTGGTCTGGGAGCCTGGGCTGAACACACTCCATGTCTCACTGCAGGGACAAAGATTAAAACAAGGTTTGGGTTTGTCTTGTGGGATGATTTGGGAAGGGCTGCTGGCCAACATCACTGCACATTGTTCCTCCCAAGCTTAAAAAATTGTTATGCAAATTTTATTTATGTTGCATACATTATTGATGCTTAGAGTCAAGTTGCAGGGGCTGTATTGTATTTCTGACCACAAAATGCTGATGGTGAAGGCTCTCTCCTGGGCAGCCCTTGTTCTGGAGGGTAAAATGACACTGCTCTTGTTTCCACTCATCCAAGTAAAACTGAGCAGGAGAGACAGGAGGTTGAAATTATGTAATTTAGATTGGCCTTAGCAGTTGCAGGTTTGGCTTCTTTTTTATCATTATAATTATTACTATTATTAATATTATTATTATATTATTATTCCCTCTGTTCAAGGGTACTTGATTCTCTTTGCAGGAACAGTTTATCTTCCCTGTACAGCTGGCAAAATTAAAAAGCAGAATAGGTGCCTTCCCTAAGGGCACAGTTAACACTGAGCAGCACTGTTAGGGTGAAAAAACGACTCATTGGTTCAAAACATGTTTTTCTGACTAACTGACCATTTCTTCTTTGCTTTAGGCAAATTAATTCTCAGTTAATTGAAGAAGCTTCTGTTACTTGCAGTGGGGTCATATTTGAACTGTTTCTTAAGTACATGCACAGTCAGTTCACCACAACACTTAGGTGGAAAGCTCATGCCTACTCACCCCTGCTGCTTTAGATGCTCCATCACTGTATTTTGAGACAGCAGCAATTGAAATGGCAAAGTAAATAATGGCAGCAGTGACACAGCGCAAGAAATCCTGTGAAAGAAGCAACAGACTGTTCTCAGATTGGCCAAGGATTTCCTCCAAAAACCATTTTGGAAACGAACACTCAACCCCTCTGTTGTTGCATCAGTGGCCTTGCTGGCGTGTGAGCACAGCCTGGTTTGCTTTAGAGGAGGAATTGCTCATCTGGGAAATATCTCTTAAGGAAGAGAAGACCTGAACCTTGGCATAAACTACTGCTGTTAAAGATGCTGGGATAAATCCTGCTTCTCTCCTGCCTCTGTCAGGGACACCTTCCTTCAGCCTGGGAAAGGCTGTGCTGGGGTCCTTGCCTTGGAGCACAGCAAAGGCTTTAATGGAAAAATCGTTTGAAATGCCTTAAAAACTTCATGTTAAGCAGAACTCCTGCAGCACCAGAGGCTCAGGAGGTCCCAGCTCCCGTGGGAACGGGTGTGTGTCTCTCTGTGGATGCAGGTCTGTGGGGTGATCTCCATGGAGACCTGTCTGTGGAGCTCCTCAGTCAGCAACCAAACACTTGGTTTAGTGTTGGAACCATTAATACTTCTCCAGGAGCACGTGGCTGGTGTGATCCCTGGACAGCCCTGTTGAGCTGTGCCCAGTGACACCAGCAGGGATGGCTCTGCAGGGAGTTTTAAACACACAGCTGTGGTTCCCAGGGCACATCACAGGGGCTGCAGTAATGGTACCCTCAGCTCTGTTCACAATTAGCTCTTCTGCCTTTCCAGAACAGATGGAGGAGTAAGATCCTGTCCCAAAGCACAAACCCTGCGAGAAACTTGACTCCTCTGAAGTCAGGACAAGGTCACTTATCGCATTCTGTGCCTGGAGGATGTTATGGTAATGGCCATAATAAACACAAAAGTGCCTTTTTTGTCTTAGTTCTGGAACCAGATGCATGTAGAAAATGGGAAAATGATGGAACTGAGATTACCAGCTGAAAACTGTGTACAGTCATAGCCAGTCACTGATACTGTTTTATCCACCAGTGGCCTTGCTAAAATTATTTTTACACACTGAGAGCTCTAATTCAAACCTCACTGCAATGAACTATTGATGGTGCCAAAAGAGAATCCAGATTGATAAGATCAGCGGGGTTTTTTAAAGTATTTGTACTGCAAGGCAGCTGCTCCCTGTGCAGTGATATTTGAGGCTGCAGGGACATCCAGTGGCCAAGGCTCTCCTGCAGCCCCAGCACTGCCCCAGCAGCTCCTGTGTGGGGATGAACCGGCTGGAGATGCCCCTCCCCAGAGCAGCTCAGTTCGTCTGTGGGTGTAACTCTACCTGAGAATTTAATCACAGCCTAATGCAGTCTGTCCACTATCAACACACGTTTCGCCCTTCTCAAGGGTGGCAATAAGGAGCCCCCAGCAGTCAGACTGACTTGGGCTGATGCTGGCCTAAGCTATTTGCCTGGAATTTGGCATAAATTCAGTGGTTTGATAAAGCCATGCTTTGTGTCAGCACCCAAAAAGCTGCAGTGCAGAGCAGTGCATTAGAGAGCTCTGGGACCTTCTGAACCAGAGGCAGCAGGAAGTTTCTAATGGGGCAGTGAAGTTGTTACAGACACCCTGAACTGCTGCCCAGCCCCTTTCACTCCCCTTACCCTGCACAATGAAACCTGAGGGTGTTGGAGTCTAGGAAAAGCTTGGGAACTTTTCCTGCTCCTCTGGTTGTTTGTTTTACCCTCAGAGCTCCTCAAAAAAGGCTTGGCCTGCAAACCAAGCTCATGGGAGCATTTACCCCCAATTCTGGGTGAGCTGAGAGCACCAAAGAAATGAGGAGATGTTGTTTAGTGCAGCACAGAGTGTGGAGTTGCAGTTTTTAGGTTTTGCTCTATATATTATATAGAGCCAACATGGAGATTCTAGGGTGTTGGCTGCTTCTTCTTCTGCATCTTCTTCTCTCTTCTCCTTCTCTTCCTTTTCCCCTCTGACATGAGTTCCTGTGGTTTGTTAATTGGTAGATAGAATTTAGTGTAGAGGAGACATGTCAATGAGGTTGATATTCACTGGTTTTGGGAACAAAATAAGATAGGTAAAGTTTTCTAACTGGTTGATAATAGATATAAAAGCTACCTGCTTTGGGTAGCCATTGCCATTCTGCCCTCGTGTTCCTGGAGGTCACAGCACAGTCTGTGCCTCCAAACTTTGATAAGAACAAAAAATAAACAAGTTCTGAAACAGCAGAAAGAAGCCTCATTTCATCTTTTTGGTACATGGGACACTGAAATAAGGAACACAGCTGGGCCAGGAGTCAGGGTCCAAAGAAGAACATCCTCCCCCCTGACAGAGGGTTTCTGTTGCACATCTCACTTACCGCCAAAGGCCAGTGGGCTCCTTTAAACTTCTCATTAAGCTTGGAGGCGTAGGCAAAAAAAAGAAACAGTGCCAGCAGAAACTCTAGGAGTGGTGCCATCATGAAAGAAGCTGCTAGAGATGCAATATAGCAGATAAAGATGATAAATGACAGCACCTAAAGTAAAGGGAAAACCCGTAGTTATTCGCATGGAATAGCAGAGCCGCAGGCAGCTGAGCAGCTTTCAAGTGTTATTTTCCCTGTGTATTTCTGTCAGTGCTGCTGCTGCTGGCATAATTTGCTTCCTGCTTTTTTTATTTTTCATTGGGCCAAATGATTTTTCTTGTTCAGCACGGAGTAAATCTGAAGTAATGGTGTTTATTTCCATGTGTGTGAAATCGCTTTTCCGGAGCGCTGGGTGGATTTGCACCTCTCGGAGTCAGTAATTTGCTCTGGATTGTAAACAGCTCTGACAACATCATCCTGAAAATAGGGTGGGGTGTTGCCAAGCAAGCAGAGCTCTAAGCTTTCAGCCGTGGCAGCTCTCATTTGAAACCCAAATCAGTGCTCAGACAGCCTGAAGTAACTCAGCATTTATAATCTTGGAGTTGAAAGAAGTCTGCCGATGATGGATAGAAAAGGGCCAAGAATTAATTGTTCTGTGATTTCTGGGAGTCTCTGGTTCCAGTTTTCCAGTCTGGCAGCTGTCTTAGAGAATAATGGGACAGATAACTCCCATAGATTTATCTCCATGATGTTTCCCAACTCTAGTAAATAATAAATAATAAAAATGGCATTTGTTTTCCCACTCGACTGAAATACCTTTAGAATATACCTTATGGCTCAAAATACATAGTTTCACAATGGGAAAACAACTGAAGAAAATACATTTTTAGCTAAACCAGACAGTACCAGAGTGCTGTCCTACACTCCTGGACTTTCAACTGCTGTGTTTGTAGAAGTGGAAGGTGAGGGAACCATGGAGAAGCTCAACACCATTTTCAATTGCTGTACTGGGGGTTGGTCACCTCTACAAACTGGCCCCAGTCCTGCTGTTCTCCTGCCTTGCATGGGGACTGCTTGCTGTTTCAATCAAATTAGCCTGAGGTAACAAAAGTAACAGGATGCTGAATTACACATTATTATGTGCCAGTTCACACCTGGGCTGCTCTGCCCAGCCTTTCCTCCAGGAGACAAATCTGTGCCTTCCCAAAGCTCAGGGATGCTTTTGGCCAGCACGGCAGGGGACACTGAGCATTAGATTACAAGGATTATTTCAACTTCTAATTGCAAATTGGGACACTGACATTTCCACTCACACAGCACTGAAAAGAAATGTATTATTTTCATATGAAAACAGTGGCACATCTGAAGGCACAGGTAGCTTCCTGAAAAGGTAATCAATGCATTTGCCTTGTTAAATATCAGCTCTATGCATTTCTTTGCTGCAACCATGGGCCAGATGTACCTCGGAAAAAATCATCATTACACTTAAATGATAATGCTCCTATAATTATTAGCAATTACTCCTATGAGAGGTCAGTCAAACTTCCAATATATGTATCAAAAAACCCTTTTATGTTTAGGGGGCAACTAAGCAGTTCAATCCCACTGAAATAATTTCTTGGTGTAATTAATTACAAGCCTTTATTTTCAGCCTGTGTCTTGGGAAAGCAGTCAGTGCCTGGAGCAGGATGCTAACAGCTGGAGTATATTGTTTCCACCCATTAGGACTGGGTGGTGAGATTAGAGAGGATGTGACATTTTTAGTAAGAGACTATATCTATCTTAAAACGTCCATGCATTCATTGTTCTTGTTTCACTGGGTTCTAAGAAACTGAGCTGGGATAGCATATGGAGCTCACTTCTGCTTGGGCCTGGCAGCTGGTAACTAACATCTGAAAGATTTGTTGGTGGTTACCCAATAAACATTTTGATTTGTTTATTGCTCACAGAGCCTCTCTGCAGGTTTTTCTCATTTTCATAAAGCGGAGGGAGCTCATTCCCTGTCTCATCCTTAGCGTGGTATTTTCCTTCTGTGAGCTGAAGGTGATAAGAACTCTTTGAAGGGAAGTGGATTTATCAGAACTTGACAACTCCTAAGAGGAGAGAGGACTTCCTTCTTCCTATCACAGCACCTATTCCCTTCCCACTCCAAAGAACTAAGACTGGACTTGCTTTGTGAATCCACTTCACTTGCATTTCTGGAACATTATTTAGACACAGTTCCATGTTTTCTTGGATTAAAAAGAAATCCCTATCTATACACAACAATTTTTTCTTGTTCTGGTGTTGAAAAAATCTCTTCCCTTTTGTGGCTAAGGGCAGGTGTGTGATGGCTGAGCTGCAGGGATGACCAGCAGCAGGGAGATGGGTTCAGGGCTGGTCCCACTGACCACAGCCCTTCCAATGGCAGATCATTAGACCTGAACTAAACCTGGTGATCTCTCAGGAAAGGATTAAAGGCAGTGTTAAATAATATATCCTACTGGAGCAGCGAGGGGAGGTAGAGAGGCACATTTCAGATATGTAAGGTGATGCTGCACTGCAGAGACACCTTTGATCTCGATTCTCTTTGAGTCAGTAACTCCAGGTTCTGACTGCCTCTGCACTGAGAAAAAAGCTTTTCTGTCGGAAGTGTGAGGCGAAAGGAAGAGCCTTTGTGGTCTGTTATTATCAGCTTTGTGGCAATTTGTGCCAGGGAAGGCTCCTGCTGTCTCCTCTCAGCCCTGGGCAGGCGTGAGGTTCAGACACGAGCTGAGCTCAGGGAAACAGGAGCTGCTCGAGGAGCTGCTCAGGGGAACAGGAGCTGCTCTGTGGCAGGAGCACAGCAAGGAGCCCCTGATCCCAGGTGCTGATGTGCCAGGGGATCCCTGCTTCCGTGCCAGGCAGGCTGCTGAAGAGACAGAAGGATCAGGCTGAGCATTTCAGCTTTCTAACTGGGTCTGACCCAGACAAGCTGGGGAAGAAATATTAGTTGTTTATTTTAAAATCCAGTTACCAGGCCAGCTACTTGTTCAAACCAAGCCCTGCATCACTGGTAGATGGCAGCAGTCTCCTGCTGCCCTTTCCTGAGCCCTGAAGGACAGGCACTGTATTCCCACCTTCCCCACCCTCGGTGGGATTGAATCCAGCCTGTCCTGCTCTCCTCTTGTCAGCATCCTGCTGTGAGGAGAACTGCACCTCAAGGCACATGGAAAACACAGGCACCTTTTGATTGACAAGAAGCCACTTGATTTCAGTAAATTATTGATGGTATCAGTAAAGGGGAAAGAATCTGAAGTGTGGTAACTTCAGCAGTGGTAACTGCTCCCCAGTTAAACATTCTTCCTCATTCTGGAGGCACTCTAAGACTGAAAAGGCCCAAGGAAGATTTTATGTGAAATAAACATCTATACAATAATGGACCAGATTTTGAGAATGAAGGTTTGAAAGATGATATTTTTGGATGCCTTCACTGGGGGAAGGCTGGAAGGTCCAGGAAGGGGAGGGAAGCAGACTCTGGAAAGAGCCAGAGGAACAACAGCAAGGAGGTGCCTGAGGGCTCTCAGGTTATGACCACAGCACTGCACCTTCTTCTTTGGTTTTCTTTTCTGTCTCCCATTGCAGCCCTGACATGGATTGTAATGCCAAACCCCTCCTTGGTAGCTTGGGAACAGCCCTGTGTAATACAAGAACCCACAAATTGTAGGGTTTTGATGATGTTTCTCATTTCTCCTTGTGTACAGCTCACTTCCTCTTCTACCAGGTGGAATGCACGGACTCCTCGTGCAATACTGGGTATTACCTATAACTGTCTTTTCTGAATTATAAAAGTGAGTAGGAGCTTTTCTGACCACTTAACTGCACTGCCACTAACTCAAGCACTTGATGTTATCTTAAAATTTTAAAATACACCTCTCCTCCCACAATACAAACACTGCAGTGCCAGTCTGTACCCAGAAATGATGACACCTACCTACGTACTTTTCCAGGCTTTAAGTCTTTGTGACAAACATCTTGCAAACTGAAAGTTGCTGTAAAAACTCAAAAGCGCCTCTCAGAATGTACCCTGACCCCTCCAAGGACTGTCAAATATTCCACTGCACATCACACTTGTTCTGCACCTCTGTTCCAGGAGCTGTGTGTTTCAGGGTCACTTCAGAGAAAGGGTCTAGCAATGGGACTTTATTGTTTTTGTAACAGCTTTGTATCTATGCTAAAAAAAAAGGCAGCTGGAGAGGAAGTTTGTGAGGCTCCATGCAGTTGCAAGTTCATTTCTAGCACTTTCAGAAAGCACTGCTGCTTCTGGAGAAAAATAAAAAAAAGTAGCAGTGTTTTATCAGTTTTGTCAATTTGTACTTACACAGGGTTTTTCTCTTCCCCTCACTCGGGATTATTCCCTCAGCACTGAGGGCAGCCAGGTCTGAGCTCTTCCCGAGCTGCTGATGAAAGGTTGGTGTGACTGCTGCCAGCTTCACTGCCAAGGAATAGCTGCATGCAGGAAGCTCTTGTGCAGCAAAGAGCAGGACAGGAACCTTTCATAGCTTGGCACTCATAAGGGTATAAAAAATCCTGGCAAAAAGCAGCCTGACTATTCAACTGAGCACCTTTTATGCACACTCCCATTCACACACCTTCTTCGGTATTATGTTTCAGAAAGTAACTTTCCCATTTAAATACATGTAATTATTACTTAATATTGTGTTGCTGGGCTTCTTAAACTGGCCAGGCATTACAAAGTTATACTGTATTGTACCAGCTTGCAGTTCAAGGTCTAAAATAATAATAATGACAGTGGTTAGAGAGCACAGTGTCCCTGAAGGGAGGGAGGGTGAGCAGTGCTGAGGTCATGGCAGCTCCAGAGGCGTTTGTCTCCTCTAGCAGGGAGAACAGACCCACTGGAACCTGCTGGCAATATGGTGGGAAGCTGCTGGCATCACTGCACCAGCTCCTCATCCTGCTCCCACCTCCTGCCCTCACCTCCCTCCACGGGAAACTTTAGGCCTGCCTAAGGTTTTACAAGGGGGTAGCTGTGGTATCTTTTGGACAGGAGTGTGTGTGGGTCTCGTGTTCTTGTCAGCCAGACAAAGTGCATCACTCAGTGCTCTCTGCTGTTCAGTTACTACCTCTCTGTTGCACTTGTGGAGGTGAAATTCCTGGTTCCTCCAGAACTGGCTGCAGGAGAGGCCTCCTGACTACAGACCCTGAGAAAGGCACAAGAAGCTTCTTCAAAGGAGACTTTACACCAGGCAGCTGAAGTTTCAGTTATGAAGGTCAGTTCAGAGAAGACTGAAAAGACAGAAGAAAGACAGAAAAACAGGAGAGAAACAGGCACAGTGACTTCTACATCCTTTTATGTCACCACAAAGGCTGACACAACCTTACATATTCATACTGCATTTTTATAAAAAAGAAATAAAATGTATTGCCACTGCATGCTGGCTTCAGGAGATTGAGGAGATGCCAGTTAGAGCAGCCTGACTGGAACAGCCAGGTGAGCAGCAGAATCCACAGCTGGAGATCTTGCCTGGACAAGCTCTGGTGGCAGTAGGAGAGTGGCTGTTAAATGGTTCCAACACAGGACACAGGGAACTGAAAACAGCATCTCTTGAAGGGTGGAAAAAAGCATGGATGAGTGTTAAAACATGTGGAAGAAATCATGGCATGAAGGGAGAATAGAAAGGAAAAAAGATTAACCTGTAAGATTAAAAATGGTGATTAGAAAATATAGGGAGCAAGGCAGTGGATATAAATAGGATTTGGAGAGACAGTGAATCTTATAAATGTATTTGATGCTACTGCTTCTTTCTGGCTCTACGGCTATCCCCGGTGGAATAAAAAATTAGTATGGCAGGTTAGTGGGAGGTGGACTGGATGTTCCCCAGAGGTCCCTTCCAACCCAAACCATCCTGTGATTCTGTGGAGATCAAAAGAAAAAGGAGCAGGGGGTGGGGGGAGGTTAACTTCCTTATCTGAATAAAAGTTGAGATTATAATTAAGCCTCTAGCAGTAATCAGCTCCATCCCCAGCCTGACTTGTTCTAGGGGAAGCACCAGGATGCCCAGTTTACATGGGTGCTGCACCAGAGCAAATTACACCTGAACATCCTAAAGATTCATCTTCCATGTGGAAATGTGTAGAAATGTTATTTTCAAAAATGGCTCGGGAGCTGGAGAAATGAAGTGCATTTCTGGGGAATTGCCAAGCTGCTGAATAATGTGACATTTGTAACAGTAATGAGGACCCCACTTTGCCTCTCAACAAAAGGCACTGTTCAAAATGTGTATCCATGAATATTATTTACATACATTTATGCAGAACCCAACCCCACCCCACATTAGCACTGTGTCAGAGTAAAATTAAACATTCAAGACAAGAAATACAAAGCTAAAGATGAAACACAGATTTAAACCGTGATAGATTTAACTTGGACTCGTCTTCAATTACTTGGCACTGCATTTCTCTAATTGTGTACAGGCTGCATTTACTCTGGGGCCTGTGTTGTCTTCAAGGGTTTCTTCTGGCAAAGCTGAGACTACTGGAGAGAAACTACTGCTGCCTCTAGTCTGCCAGGAAACCACGTCCTGAGCATGTGGGCTTGGCCTGCAAGGAGCACAAGGAAAGCTCTCGGCAGATGGGATTTTAGAGCAGCTTGGGAAGCCCCCAGTGGCCTTACAAAGGATAAATCCCTGTTTTGTCAAGACAGAGCAGTTTTTATTACTCCAAGGAGGCATCAGCAGTACTTCTCTATGACAACAAAAGGGTGAGTCTGATCCCATGACCAGAGCTGTATTCCTCCAATATGTCATCATTCTGGGATGTTAAGGCTGTCTGAAAGCAGTCATTTAGTGGCTGTAAGCTTGTAAAGGAAATTCCAGTGTGTGTTATTGTATGTAACAAAAATATATGCCAAAGGAGCCAGGTTAGCTGGGCTTTGGTATTTTTTAAATGTGTGGTTTTGTAAGTTACAGATGCTGCGTGAGTGATGGGGGTTCCTGGAGGAGGGATGGGGTAGCTGGAATTTTTTTGGTAGATCTGATAAAGCCCGTGGCCTGCTGCTACCCAGCCCGAGGCTTCCCCCACCACAGAGGACATCCTGACCTCCTGAGTGAATGCTTTTCCTCTCAAAGCCAGCCTCACAGCTGGCTGTTCCTTGTCTCTCTGCCGCAGGGCAGTGCCTGCAGCCTCACCAACTCTCAGAGCTGGTCCCCACCAGCTGGTCACAGACAATTCTGCCTCCTTCTGCCTGTTCCTTACCTTTCTTTTGCTGGAATATCCTTGTTTCCTTCCCTGAGCTAGCACAGTGGATAGCCAGAGATACCTCTGCACATCTGAACAGCGCTCCATGGACTTGACTAGTAGTTTGGGCTGTCCTGATATCTGACTATTTGTGGCCAAAACTCCAGCTAAAACTCCAGCAAACTTAGTGTTTGAATTTACCATTATTTCTAACAAAAATGATGTTGAACTTGTAATTTCAATCAATGAGCTTCCTATTCAGAAGATAAATTTTGGTGTGAAATACCCATTCCCCAGGGGGTGAGTGATCTCCTTCCCTATCACGTGGGTATTGTTTCAGCTGTCAGGTTTTAAGCCTTTACACATAAAATCCCAGAAAGTCGCACACCACAGTCACTGCCCTGGTCCTGCTGCCACACTATTGCTGATCCAAGGCCAGATGTCCGTGGCCTTGTGCCCACCTGGGCTGGTGTCCAGCCGCTGTCACAGCACCGCAGGGCTTTTCCCTCTGGGCAGCTCTCCAGCCCAAGGGCTCCAGAGCAGCGAGCGAGCGCATCCCTCTGCGGGTCAGGGACAAACACAGGGCTGGGGACAGCCGCTGAGTGACCGTGATGCACAGCCTGATGCCACACATCATAAATTCATGAGTGAAGTCTTTCCTCACACACTCAGGACAGGCTGCCTCCTAACCTGGCACCATGCGGTAATGCAAACCGCAGCCGTGGTGCTCACTGGATTCACACTGCAAATAGCTTAAAACGAAATCAAAGCGCCTTTTTACTGAGAAGGGGTCCCCGACAGAGAAACACACTTAAGGCACTGGAAGTCTAACGTGACAAGTTTTGGTTTCTAGCGTGCTCTGCCTGAATCACGCTAAATCCATTACGCTCTCAGCCCTGCAGTTCCCCCACTCCGGTACGGCTGTTTCCCCATTTCCCCTCGGCTGCTGTCTCCCGTCTCCCCTCGGTTGTTGTTCCCCAGTTTTCCTCTCAGTTGTTGTTTCCCGTCTCCCCTCGGTTGCCGTTCCCC
>VZRF01015171.1:173646-193403 GCA_013396875.1 Vireo altiloquus | reverse complement strand
TGGGCCCGGCCCCGGCTCCGTGCGGGCCTTCGGGATGCGCTGGAGCGGCTCCCGGGGAGCAGGAGCGGGGGCAGACTGGAGCACTGACCGGCGGTGACCGCCGAGCCCTGCCGTCCTCCCATGCTTGGCTGCGTGAAGGGTCTCCTAAGCTCAGCATGACTTGCACAGGTTTTATACCGCAGTTTTGAGGTGTAAGGGGTCTGAACTGCTTGTTTTGAGCTGCTCTGTAATCCTCACCCTTACCGTGCTGGGCCTTTGCTGCTCCAACTAGTCTTTTCAAAATTTCACTTTTCCTCTGCGTAAACCCGCTGAGGAGCAGCAGGTGTAGCAAAAATCTGGTGAACATGTGAGCACTCAGCGTTGGACTCTTGGTAGTGTCAAGGACAGTGGTGAACTTCAGCTAAATCTGTGTCAGTCTGTGCCACAATGTGTCTGTTACAAGACTCAATAATTACCCAAAACCTTGAAGGTTGATCATTTAGCAAATAGTCATGTTAAGCCATAGGGAACCTAAAAATGTTCTGGAGGGTCTCACATTAAGGGGCTCAGTATCACTAAGTTATGAAGGCTGCCTTGATTTTAACTGCTGTTTATTTCCATTCTAGATAAGCATCTGATAAAAAAAGATGCTACAAAGAGAATTGTAAGTATTTGCATTTTGTTCAGAAAACAAAGTAAAAAATGCAGCCTGTTTCGTTATAATTCCATTATAATTTGAGTGTGTGTGTATTGGCAGCTGCAGGCTGTGGTGGTGTCACTGTGGTGGTGGGTCTGTCACTGGGTCTGTGCAAGGCTATGCTGGTCTAGTTCTGAAAATTGTAATAAAATTGTGAGACATTTGTGCAAAGATTGTGAGGGCTTGTGTCAGGACAGGTGTCAATGTTCCATGTGTAGCCTTCCCATTATCCTTTATAACGCCCCTGGGCTATAAATTGTTTTAAGACAGTTGAAAAAAAATTCTCTTAGTTTATTTTAGTTGTTTAGGTTTCTGAAAATAAAAATGTGATGCCTCTTAAGGTTTAAGCTGCCTATATAATGGTGAAATTATTACTTCAGCTGGCATTTATTTTAAGTTGGAAGTCAAGTCTCTGAGGTGGGTTGTGGCAGAGTGAGGAGCAGCAGGTGGCCCTCTGGAACTCCTGGGAAGGGGAAGGCAGCTGGAAGCAGGGCAGGCTGTGGGGGCACCAGGAGGGAAGGCTGCCCCTTGCCTGGCAGAGACAGGTTTACGTTTGCCAGGGATGGAAAAAGTGGTGGTGTGAGGGAGTCACAACATCCAAACGGATCCCCAGTGCCTTCCCATGGAATAATCTCTCTCCAGTGTAGGGAGCTGGCATGCTGGAATGGGCAGGGTGCCTTTTTAACCCACTGTTCACATCTCTGCCACAGTGTGGGTGTCAAAGTGACTCTGTTTTTCACCAGATCTGTATCGAGGGCAACATTGCGAGTGGAAAAACAACATGCCTGGATTATTTTGCACAAACTACCAGCATTGAGGTACTGGATGCACATTTCTTTGTCCTCATTTCCCTCACTGAGCAGCTGCTTGTGATGCCTTAGGTTTTAACTTTTATATTGTTCCCAGCCCTGCAGTGCCCAGTGTAACTCTGCAGTTCCCTAGAGCTCGTTCAGTGCTGTTCTCTCATGCTCACACTGACATAACAAAGCCTCTCCAGCTCGCTCTCCAAGGACACCCAGACCCTCCTGGGCCCAACAACTGCAAACCTTCATCTTGGGGAGAGGGGGGCAAGCTTGGGCAAATTCCATCCTTGCCTGGCTTCTGCNGGGAGCCATTTAAGACATCACTTGTTTTGATCCAAATGCAGCCTGTTTCTGTCCTTGGGTGCATGAGGAGGGAGCAGCAGGGGCCTTGCTGAGCCAGGGGCTTGCTGGGGCACCACCCCAACTTTTTAAATTGCAGCAGAGAAATGTAGATCACATGTTGTATATTCTGGATGCCAAAATACCAGTAAAACCTGTGAATCAGTGTTTGTTCCTTTGTAAAATAGCAGCAACCCACAGAGCTTGGGCATGTTTGGACTTGTCTGTTTGCCATTTCATGTCACTGTAATCCTAGATGGGTCTGGTAAAAGCAAAGTAAAGAATAATAATGTAAAAATAGTGGTGTCACGTAACTGGGATCCCAGTGAATAGATGGCTTTTATAAAAAAAGGAAAATCTGTTAGAACTGTTCCAGGAGAATTCTTAGACTGATCTGGTATTTGATTTCATGTTGCTTAGAACCAGGTTAGGAGAAGGGCAGGCTTGTTGTATTTTAAACAAAATCAAGGTCAAACCTCAATGAACAGTTGTTTTTGTGTACAACAGATATTAATGCTTTCCCTGACAGACCTGATAACACATTTGGTAGTAAGTTTTAGGGATCCTCCAAGAAATGCTGGATTGCCAGATGTTATTTGGTAATTTAACAGGAATTATCCTTATGAAGTAATTAACTGTTAATCCAAAGGATAACAACCTTTAATTTGCATATACTGCAGTATTTTTTAAGTAGTTTTTTAAGCTCCCAGGCTGATAAGATTCTCTTAGGCCTGAGTCTACAGTATCATTGCAGATTTAGACCCTGTTTGAACCAAGCAGATCTGATTTTACCTATTCAGGGTAGAAGCTTTTCTGATTCATTTTGTAAAAGATTTGAATACATTTGGTTTGTTAGAACACAAAAATTAAACGAAAACGGATGTGGTAGCAGTCTGATCCTCTTCCTTTGCTGGCAAGTGTTGCTTTCTGAGAAATTAATTTGTGAGGGGAGGGGCTTGTCATTGAAATGCTAATTGCTCTGCTGAGCTGTTCTTTCCCTTACATGGCACTGATTTTGACTCAAAAAAAATTATAAAATTCTCTCCAGGCTTATGAGGTAATCTAATCAGTGTTTAAAAATGCTAAGAAGATGTATATTGACATTTCTCTATTTTTAGCAGTGTCCATTATTACCTTTTGTGTTACAGAATTCAGTGCTTTTTTTTGAGTGATGAGCTTTCCAATACAAGTCCTGAATACTCTGATTTACTACACAAGCATTCCTTAAAAATAGTAGTAGACTTGTAGGGTCACATTAAATATTTTGAATCTAAGATGTGTTTAACATGGAGTAATTCTTTTTAACCAGGTTTTGAAGGAACCCTTGACCAAGTGGAGGAATGTTCGAGGTCATAATATCTTGGTAAGTGGCAGAAATTATTTCTGCAGTTACAGTGACTGTTCTTTTAGCAAGACATGTGTGATGGCTTTTTATGACACAGCAAAACTGTTATAAAAGGTGTGATCCAAATCTCACGTGGCAAAAATGAAAGCTCCATGAAGCAAAAGAGCTTTTACTGCAATTAAGACATGCATGTAATAGAAACATTGCATATAAAATGTGTTTTTGGCAAGGACTGGGTCTCCAGTGGGGTGTGAGTTAAAGCAATTCCCAGGAAGGTAAGCCCTGAGTGTGGCAGTTGTTTCTAAATACACTCGTGCCTGTTTTTAAGAAGGGAAGGATGTCACTCGAGGTGAGGGTTGGATCTGATCAGGTAATGTTTGACTGGAGTTCTGTGAACAGTTCTGGTGTCCCAACACAAGGAGAACATGGAACTGTTGGAGAGAGTCCAGAGGAGGCCACGGAGGAGCTGAGGGGACTGGAGCCCCTCCCTGTGAGCCAGGCTGGGAGAGCTGGGGCTGCTCAGCCTGGAGAGGAGAAGGGTGTGTGGAGAGCTCCCAGCTCCTTCCAGGGGCTGCAGGGAACCCAGAGAGGGACAATTCCTCAGGGACTGGAGGCACAGGGAATGGGGACAAATTGAAAGAGAGGCAGTTTAGGTTAGAATGTTGGAAGAAATTCTCCCCTGTGAGGGTGGGCAGGCCCTGGCACAGGGTGCCCAGAGAAGCTGTGGCTGCCCCTGGATCCCTGGCAGTGCCCAAGGCCAGGTTGGCCATTGGGGCTGGGAGCAGCCTGGCACAGTGGGAGGTGTCCCTGCCCGTGGCAGAGGTGGCACTGAGTGATCTTTAAGGACCCTTCCAACCCCTTAGCACTGTATGATTCTGGGATCCTGTGGCTGCTGCAGATGAGGAAGATTCAGCCCAGTGAGGTGTTGAGGGCTTTTGTTGTCTTTTGGGTGGCCACAGCTTCTTGGAACTGTTCCCCACAGGACTGTCTCTAGGTCCCAGCATCCCAGCTGCACCTGCACACTGGCCTTTGCTGGGGTGCTGGAAGTGGTTCCTGCTGTCAGTCCTGTGCTTGGGGCTCACCTGCTCTGCAGAAATCTCCTGGCAGGCTGGGGCAGGATCCATGCTCAGGAATCTGCTGCCAGCACAGCAGGGTGGGCACACCCCGAATGTGTTCAATACCATCAGTGTTAGCACAGGCCCTCTGGAACAGTAAATTGTCCCTCTGAGGAGCTGCTGATGCCTTTCTGATTGTTAGTACAAGGGTGGGGCACGTGTGGCAGGACACCCCAGCAGCCTTGGAGCACTGGGAAAGTCTGATCTTGGGCAGGGAGCAAAGGAGGTCAGACCTGTGGGCTGAAGCTGTGCTGCTGCCTAAAACTTGTCACCTCAGTCAGCAGACACTGCATGATGTTTTATTTGGGGTGAGATCCTTTCCCTGCTGTGCAGGATGGATTGTTGCTTTTAAGTTGTTTGTGTGGAAGTGCAGCAGTCAGAAAGTGCAAGAGGTACCTGAGAGCTGCTGTGAGGATCCTTGAGGAAGAACAGTTGTCTGTGTTAAAGGACAGCTTTTCTGAGGCCCAGACCATGCTTCGAACCATATATGATTTCTGGATGGACTAGGTGTACTGAGACTCTGCCAGTGCACAAAAATAGAGTAATAGGTAGGTTTTTTTCATTACTTGGTTCTGGCTGTTCCATATGCAGAGTAACTAATTCCTGCTGACTTCAGCCAGCCTCCCACTCAGTGTCTGTAGGGACAGGGCCATAATTCTACATCTTCATTGTGGAGAGCAAGTGATCACTTAATTCTTGTCAAACCTGGTGTCAGCTGTTCTAGTTGACTTCTTTTAGCAATGCTGTTGTACTGTAAAAGCTTCCTAAATACCCAACTTCCTGTTGTGCTGTTTGTCCTAACAAATGTCCATCTGTCTGGCTTCCCTCTCTGACCCAGGGCTTAATGTACCAGGATGCATCAAGGTGGGGGATAACTCTGCAGACCTATGTCCAGCTGACCATGCTGGAGCAGCACACCAGGCCCATGGTGAGGAAACTTTGGGGTTTCATTTTAAAAGTAATTAGATGTGGTTATGAGTGCTAAATCCTTTTAACCCTGTGTTCAAAAGTTAAGCTGCTGTGTGTTCCTTCTTTGTTCCTGCAGTGAGTAGGAATTTCTGTGGTGCAGACATTGATCTGCTCTGCGTGTGCTCTGGGGGTAAAACTTTGCCTCCTGGCTGCTCACAACTTCCTCAAACTGATCCTGCTGTTTGGGCACACCCTCAGGAGCTAGGCTTGCACAAATCTCTTCCTCATTTCATGTCAGTGGCTTGTCTATAATTTCATTATTTCAAATCTTTGGCAAGCACTTAAGTAACCTTTTGTTAGAATTCATAGTACTGCTTCATGCTGTCTAGTACAAATTTAGCCACTGCTTTTTTTGTTTATGCAAAATACTTCCACTACCATTTTCTGTTTCGTTTTTCAGATGGTTTACGTCTTTTTCTTCTTGTAATTTTTTCTTTTTTTAAATTAATTTTCACATTCTACCTTTTTGTTAAGATTTGTTCGTTCTTTTTTCCCTCCATACACCTTTTGTTACATTCTATGCTGTCTTCCATCCCCTGGTTACAAGACCTGGTCTTTGGTGCCATGCTTATATCTTACTGATGTTCTTTTGTTCTGTTTCCTGAGTTTGTGTCAGGGCAAACTTTCAGCAGTGCCCCATAGGAGAGTGGTACTGCACATACAATTATTAGGTTTTTGGAAGAAGTGTTTTCCTAAGACAATAGAAATCCTGTTCTGTTGGAGAAGAAGTTAATTCAAGATTTCTGGAGGATTTCCCTGCACTTCACTCTGAGCTTTTTTGTCATTTGAGCCTCGCTGGAGCCATTTTTGCTTTGTTAATGTGCAGAAAGCTGGGTTAGAACTGCTCTGCCAGGCTGCTTTGCTCTTTCAGGCTCAAGAGTGCCAGAGGATCTCCCTGCTCCAACATGAAGTGCTGGTGGAACACATGCAGGGCTGGCTAAGGCAGGCCTCTGGCAGCTGCAGTTATTTCTGTTAAAAGTCCTGTTTCCTTGCTCGAGTGTGTCTGATGTCAGCCCTGTGCAGTGACCCAGCAAAGCATGGGATGGGGCAGCAATGTGGGGAGCTGTAGTTCCCATTGTCCTGCAGACCCCGAGTGGATTGCTGCTTCTCCTACCCTGAGTTATCCTCTCCTGCTCAGCTGAATGCTGAGCACTTACCTTGGAACTGGTGCATGAGTCACAAATCAGAGTAAGATCAGGAGTCCTTGTTTGCTTTGTGATTCCCACCCTCTCAGGAAGTTTGCTTATCACAAGATCTGAAAATTGTGTTTCATGTGATGTGCCATGAATGTGAAAAGAAACAAGGATGAAGATGTACAGAGTCAAGTTTTGTGTTGCAGATTTCCCCCATAAGGATGATGGAGCGATCGATTCACAGTGCAAAACACGTTTTTGTGGAAAATCTGTATCGAAGGTATGGGATGTGCTTTTCTACTTTACTTTCTTGGATTAATTATTTTAAATATATATATAATCGACTGGTAATTTCTTTGGTAATGTGCATTTAAGTGGCCTGGGAAATCTGCCAGTTCTGTGTTGGAGTGACACCGTGTTTGGTGTGGGATGTGCTGCCCACTTCCTGTAGGATTCTGGAAAACCTTTTTCAGCAGTGCTTCTGAATGCTTAGAACTCAATATTATTTAGACACCATCTATTAAAGTTATCTGCTCTCCAGCTGAATACCCAGATCTTGCTTGGATCAAAAGAAGTGCATGCTGGACAGGTGAAAACCACGAGGGTATAAAGAATAACACTGGAGGAAGGGAGAGACCTGGGCAGTGATATCCAGCCTGGCATCCAGCATTGGCATTTCTTGCAAGCAGGGACTCCAGTGCTGTGCTCTTGCTCAGAATCAGCATTGACAGCATCAGCATAGACTGCAAGCCTTGGTAGGCTGTGAGGAAAGAAAGAACAATCACCTATTACCTGCCCCAGGTATAACTCACCCATCCCAAACTAACTGAAATAGGAATCAGGTTTGATTTGGTTGGTTTGTTTGGAATGCTTGCCTTCTGTTGAGGACTGCATACAACAGATGGGTTTTAGTGGGTTTTTCAGTGGCCTTGAGGAACAAACGCAGTTTGCTGCCACAAGGTGTCATCCATGCTGCATGAGCACCTCTCTGCCCCGGGAAGGGCTTTGGAAGTGGGGAGAGACTTATTTATCCCAGTCCACACATAGTGGGAGCAGCCTGGAATATCCTCATTTTTAATTACTGACTTCTTTTCTCATTGTAGACAAAGTGCTTTTTTCCCAAAGATGTGGTTGCTATGAGGCTAAATCTGCTTGTGTCAACTCTGTGAATAATTTAATAATTACAATTTTAAGGGCATCTAAGGTGTTTTGTGGCTTCAGCACTTTTAAAATGTTGGACAAAACATTTGCTTTGTTTTGTTACAGCAAGCTAGAAGGCAGCTGATAGTACCAACAGCAAGCCAAAAAAAAGGATGTGTAAAAGGATTATAAATAAAACAAGGAATAATTGAGGAATGTATGAAAGTAGCTATTTTGTGACACATTAAAAAATGAGTAAATCTGGCTGTGTCAGGTGAATTTGAAATGTGTGCACGAGTGTGCAAGGTGTGCTGTAGGTGAGCACTGCAGTTCACTGAATCCATCATGAGTTGTGGCAGAAAACTCACTCTGTTCATGTTGAACTTGGGCAGTAAAAACTTTACTTGGTAGGAGTCAAATGTCAGCAAACTTTGGAAGTGAAAACACTATTTTGTGCCTTTTGTATTCCCTGTGTCTTTATGGATCTCGAGGCAGAATCCTCCCAGGGTTCCCCAGGGAAAGCAAAGGCATGTTGTGTGCAGGGCAGGTTGATGCAGAACTGACTTGGATGTATCTGTCTTTTAGGGTAAGAACAGCAGAGCTTTTTCTTATTTCCAATTCCTTTTAACCTTCCTGTATCCCCATCTCTCCTGGAGAGAAGTAGCAGAGTTGGTGTTTGGCACTGATGTGGATCCCTGCTGCCCACAATTGATGTATTAGAAGAGTAGCAGTGACCAGTGTTAGCCCAATTCTGGCTGCAGATCAAGAGGGGAGCTGGTACAGATAGGGATTTTGCATTTTTCCATACTTAGGGAAATATCTTTATTACTTTGGCCAGTGATCTAAGCAAGTTGCCAGGGGAATGGCTTAGAAATCAGTGGAATGTTTTTTTCAGTTCTATTTAGAAGGGCACAACTGGTCTTAATCATTCAGCTGGAGAGCACAGGAGCTTCCCAACTCTTGTCTTTTTAAAAATTTTTCTATTGCAGAAGCATTTAGAAAAGAGTATGGAGTATTTGTTACTGTCCCCAGTTTCGAGGACAGGATACTGTAAAATTAGTAATATTTGACAATCAGGACTGTGGTAATAAGTGACAATTGATATACTAATAAAAACATAGCATGTGAGTCTTAGCATGTCCTCAGTAACTCCCTTTCACTTGAGTTGGCTGATATTTTATTCTTGTTGCTGAGATAACTTTGGGACGTTTGTCTCCTCAGCCTTCTGTGCTCTCTGAGTTCAGAGTTCTGGTCAAGCATGTTGAATATTTCCACGAATATTTCATATGGGAGTAAATTTATTGACACATTGACATTCTATTTTTGCTGCCTTTTACTGTGGCTTCTGTAAGGAGTTGTTGGTGCTGCTGAGTAAATCCAGCCCTTCTGGTGACATGCCCTGGGACAGATTTGAACTGATGCTGATACAAATAACCTGAGCAATAAATGCCATCGACACTAATTTATTGTTGTTGTGGGAATGTCACTGAGGTCATGCCTTTCTTCCAGGTCACCAAGTAATTATTCCTTAACTGCAGTGGAAAAAATAATGTTTGTAACTGCTAATAATATAAACTTTAGGTTAATAAATACTTTTTTTTTTTAAAAAAAGAGAAGGATTTGATCTTTCTATTTTATAAACAATGTGGCCTTCAGTTTGGGTGGGGATAATGTTGGCCTTCTTTTCACAAATGTTGGAGTAAATGGGGAGTGATTCTGGTCAGGTGAGCAGAATGAGAGTTTGGAATTGATCTCTGCATGCTGCTCAGTGAGTGATGCCTCTTTTGTTTGTTCAGTGGAAAAATGCCAGAGGTGGATTATGCTGTCCTAAGTGAATGGTTTGACTGGATCCAGAACAACATTGATGTTTCAGTTGATTTGATAGGTAACATTTTGGTGGGTCTGGAGGGGTGTGTTTGTGGGTGGGTTTCCTTTCTGGGAGAAAAATGAATTCTTGTTTCTTGGCTCATAAGTAATCACATTATTCAGTATAATAGTGAACACCATCAGACACCTTGGGTTTGTGGGTGGTTCATGGATTGATTCATGGTAGTGCCAAAGGGGAGGTCCAGCAGTGGTACCCAAGTCAGGATTCTTCCCGTCTGTAGTTTGTGAAGTGAGTTTCTTCTTTGTTTTTAAAGCTGATCCTTCAACGTAACTATTACAATTTTTGTTCCTGCAGTTTATTTGCAGACATCTCCTAAAGTTTGTTATGAGAGGCTGAAGACAAGATGCAGGGAAGAGGAAAAAGTCATTCCTCTGGTAAGGAGTTCCTCTGATATATGTGGTTACAAGGAGCTTTGAAAACATAATGATTCCAATCTAAATACTAAAATTGTATCCTGAGTATGTTGCCAAAATGTGGTGCAGCTGTTTCCACTGCAAACTAAACCCTGAGTATTTAATTCTGATTTATTTTTAAAAAATGATCTGTCATGCACACCGACTCTCCCAAGTGTTCTGTTCTAGTAATCAGTGCACTACAGCTGAGATTAGGTGCAGAATTTATCAAGTGTTAATCTTCTCTAAGATGTAAAAGTCAATTGCTTTTGTACCATCAAATGGCATGAAAGCACCCAGGTGAAGCACAGCTACCTGGGCCTGCAGGTGCTAAGATTTCCATGGGCACTTTGTTGTCTGCTATCACCAAGATATTTGTGCATGAAAAGTGTCTCTTGTGGCTGAAAAGAAGCAACTCCTTGAAAACGGTGAGCTTGGGAATCTGCTGTAAAACAAACTGTGACTTTCTGTGCCAGTTTACAGAAGGCTCCTCATGCCACAAGGCTTCTGGAGAAGCCTGACCAGGCACAAATGCAGTTCCCTCTGCACATCCTCTGTGTCTCTGCTGGTGGGTGGCTCAGGAGAAGCATTTGGCAGTTGAAGATCTGTGCCAAGAGCTAAATTTTGGGCTGTGTGAAATTTTGCCTTGAGAATAAATCCTCCTGTAATGGATTTGAAGAGCCCTTGTGTTATTTTGCAGCTCTGCTGAAGAGGAGGGGAGCAGTTATGAATGAACAATGTGGAATGGTCTCCATGAAGAAAAAAACCAGTTGATGACAGGCAGAAGAGCTTTTAGAGGAAATTGAGTTACAGTGAAGAAAGTGAACTGGGAATTTTAGGGAAATGTATTGACACAGAAAGTGCCTCCCATACTTACTCTTTGCAGCCTTGCCCTTTTTGTCCTTTCTTTGTTGTATTTTTCTCTGTAAAATCTTGAACCACATTTTACCTGTGGGAGAGAATCATGGTTGCTTGATCTTAAAAGGAGCTGAGAGCCCTGTGCTCCTGTAAGCTGTGTCTTTGAGGTCTTTGTGGAATTAAACTTTGTACTGGGAATTAATTTTTCTCAAAAACCTTCTGATGCTTTTTATTTTTTGTTAGTGGAAGATATGTGTTGCAGGCTTTATATGTGTCTCTTAAATACTTCCCAAATGGATAAAGATTGCAATGTGTGTGTCATCCCTGGGCATATGTGTTATTCCAGTGCCTCTTTTCTAGGAATATTTAGAAGCTATTCACGAGCTCTATGAAGAGTGGCTCATTAAACGTGCACTGTTTGAAATTTCCTGCCCAGTACTTGTGAGTATTATTTTAATTATAACCAATTAGGCATGTGGGGGATTGTGCTTTCCAAATAATAAAAGCATTGTTTAGTGGTAAAAGTAAATTAATCTGCTTTTTTGATAACCTTGGGAGGACAGCCTCAGAAAAACATGATAGCTGATGGTGTATAGGATAAAAGTGGGGTCTGCCATCTCTCCAGTGGAATTTGAGGGGCTGTTCACTGGGATTGCTTGCAGGATCAGCCATGTAGCTTTTCAGGAAATGCCAAATTCCCGACAGAAAGCAGCTTGGACAGATCCTTAGGAATATCCTAGTATGGCTGTCCTGTTCTGTTTTATTCAAAAGAAACCAAGTTTTATGGTGTCAGTTATTTCCAGTGTTCATCTCCTTCTTTCCAAGGTCATTGGAGCTGACCATGACATGCAGAAGATGATAGAAACGTATGAAGAAAACCGGGACCAAATACTGAACCCACCTAACAGACACCACCATTTATAGAAGTCTGTGATTGTTGTATCAAAAATAATTTATGAAGTCTGATTTGCTATTTTTAATATTTAAATATAATGGGTATTGTTTTTGTACTATGCTTTGTAGAATGTTGTGGACTTAGTGCTCTGGAATGATCAGATACCAATCAGGGACAGAATATGAGCCAATTCCCTTTGTGTTTTCAGGTTCTCCATCAGCTTTATTGTGTCAGTTATGGCTGTTTCTCTCATTTCCCACTTCACTGCTGCTTCCTAGAAGTAACTTTAGTTTCTTCTTCTTTTTTATTTTCCCCAGAGGCAACTCTGTTTTTGTAATTTGAAATAAACCATTTGTTGCAAGGCCCCTCTGAGGGAGGGTAACTGAGGTTCCTCTCAATAACCCCCATGGGGTGAAACAACAGCAAAGCACAAGTGTGTGTTCCAGGAGGGTTATTTATTTATTACAGACCTGTCAGCCTGTCCCTGGTGCCCAGCAGATCATCCCGAGTGTCATCTCATGGGATAAGCACGGGATCTGACCCAGCCCGTGTGGGTTTAGGAGGGGCAGGAGGTCCTTCCATGGCCAGAGCCCCTGCTGGTGGGTGAGGGAAAGCTGTGCCTGTGTCTGCCTGGACTCCAGCAGAGCCTGGCAGCCTCTCCATGGCATCTCCTGGGAAAGCTGCAGCCCAGGCTTGGCCAGGAGCCTTCTTGGGATAAGAACTGGCTGATGGCCCAGAGTGCTGGGGATGGGATCCCCCTGGAGCAGTGTTGGGAGCAGTCCTGCTGAACACCTTCACTTTACCGTGAGCAGCTTGGGGGTGATACCCTGTTGGGTGGCAGTGGGATCTGCTGGAGGGCAGGAAGGCTCTGCTGAGGGACCAGGCCAGCCTGGATGGGTGTGCCAAGACCACTGCCAGGAGGTTCAGCAGGGGCAGAGTCCTGCATTTGGGCCACAATAACCACCTGCAGCTCCAGGCTGGGGCAGAGAGGCTGGAAATGTGCATGTGGCACTCAGTGCTCTGGGCTGGGTGACAAAGTGGTTGGTTACAGGCTGGACTCAATGACCACAGAGGTATTTTCCAACCTCAGTGATTCTGTGACTTTAAAACAATTTAATTGCAGCAGAAAGGAGGGATGCAGCTCTTTGTGCTCTTTTCTGTACAAGTACAAAAGTACCACAAGGCATAGAAGGCAAGGGTCAGAGTAGGCAGAGGAAATATCTCACAGCCTGAGATCCAGTGATGAGGCTTGATTGTTGGAGTGTTGATGTGGTCAGAGCAATGCTCAGTCTTGGTCCCTTGGGGGTGGCGTCCACAAAACAAAAGCTTCAGAGGATTACAGACATTCCAGCTGGCATGGGAATGCCTGAATCCTCCCCCCAGGGAGGGGATTCCTTGTCTCTTGGTGTGAGATCCCAGCCCTGCTGTGGCTGAGCTGAGGATAGTGAAAGTACAGGGTGCATGGAATTGTATTTGTTTTTCTTTCAAATAGTTATAAAAAAAATTCCTAGAAATAATTGATTTTTACACTGTTTTGCATTCTTTGATTTTACTTCTTTTTATAAAGAAAACCACATATGGTTCTTTGGGTTTATATGATCATCTGTTTATTATGACCTGCAGGTACTTGGAGAGTGGAGAAAACCAGTGGGGGATTCATTCTTGGACTTGTTAAATGAAGTGCTGAGTTGCCCTTCATTGTGCTTTACCCTCTGGATGTTTCCTTCAAGGGAATCCATTCAATGCAGCACTCAGACTGTTCTCACATTACTTTTTCTGGGTAATTTTAGAGGAATGATCCCTGAAGTACAGAATATATTATTTTCCCTACTGGTTTTGCTTGGTTTAGCTGGAGCAAGCAAGGCTGCATTAGCACTTTGATCACTTCTTACATTTGTCTGGCACTTACTGCAGGACAGAAACATTCAGTTATGTGGCTTTTCAACATGATCTGATGGTGCTGCTTTTGGAAATCACTGCTTTTGTAGGGTTGTGGTTTGCCTAAAAACCACTGCACTGAAAGAACCACACCAAGTCAGGAATTGCAGCTCCTGTCCTGTTATTCCCATCTGATGAGCTGTTTTTTTTCCTAAATCACAGCAACTTAATAATGAGAGCATTTCCTAGTGAAGTACTGAGTTAGTACTAAAGCTTGTGGTCCCAGGAATGCCATTCTAGTGCTCTGTTGTAAATCTTTAGAATTCTAGCTTAGAAGTAAGATTTTGTGTGCCAAGCAATTATCTTACTTATTGCAGCTTCTTTGGAGAGGGATAGTAGATATTCTTGATACCTTCTGTTAAACTTTCAAAACTTCTTCTCTAAGAGTTCAAAAGAACTCTCATTCTTTTGGAAATGGTTCTATATGTTTGAAGCTCAGCCATCTGCTATTTGTTCTTAATTCTAATTCCACTATGGATATAGTGCACAGTACAGAAAATGTCACTTAATGGTCTAGTACAGAGAGTCTTACAGCCCAAAGGATGCCACTGTTAAGTTGTCAGGCCACAGGCCTGTGAACACTTTTTGTTCCTAACAGCCATTTCTCACAGCCCAGAGCTGAAGGCAGTCCTGTCACCTGCTGTTACCTTGGGCAAAGTTCTGTTCCTCCTACACTGCTGGAATCAGGGGATGACAGAATTTCAACCATTAGTTGTTCAAAAAGTAAATCTTTATATTTTAGTTCCTGAGGTTTCTCTAGTCTAATCCCTGTGCACTCTGAGTTTTTTGGGGGATGAAAATCAATTATAAACAACTCATACTAAATTAATTTCAGCTGCTTTAACTATACATGAAAGGCATTTTTTAGCATTCAAAACTGAGCTCCATATTAGCCACAGTGAAGAAAATTAACTCTACCCCAGCCCAAACCAGCATACATTTCAGTGCTACTGAAAAAGCTACCTGAAGCAGTATTAAAGTGTCTTTATAGGTAACAAGTGTATCACAGAATCCCAGAATTTTTAGGGTTGGAAGGGACCTCTAGAGACCACCCAGTCCAACGCCCCTGCCCAGGCAGGGTCACCTGGAGCAGGTGACACAGGAGCATGTCCAGGTAGGTTTGGAATATCCCAGAGAGGGAGACTCCATGTCCTCCCTGGGCAGCTGTTCCAGGGCTCTGCTCCCCCCAGGGAAGGTTTTCCTCATGTTGAAACTTCTTGTGTTTTAGTTTACAGCCATTGCTCCTTGTCCTGCTGCTGGGCACCACCCAAAGAGTCTGGCACCATCCCCTGGCACCCCCTGGACACATCCGTATAAAGCAGTCCAGCAGCAGTGTGCTTTCCTAAATGAATTCAGTGCTGTGTGTGACACAGGCTCTCAGTGCTGGGAGCTTATCCAACACTCCTGAGCTTTTCACACAGCACTCCCACCTGCAGGATATCCCTGATCCTGCCTCTGCTGCTCACTGGGATCCTTCTCTGAGCAGATTTTTTTTCCTGCCACTAAAATGGCAAAGAATGAGATTTTTTTTCCCATCATCTTAGTGAGATGAACTGGCTTGCAGAAGAATTCTGTGAACTCTTGGTGCAAAACTAAGTGTCAGGAGCAGGGGCAAAGGAAGTGACAGCAGTAGCTGGATCTCTCTCTCCTGGTGGCAGTGAACAGTTAAAATGCTCAAGACTTCTCTTGAAAATTGTGGTGGTGGCCACAAAATACTTTGGTAACAAATGGAGGCAGATCTAAAACCCGTAGCACAGGTTAATGCCTCCACAAACCAAGTGCTCACAGGGCTGTTTCCCTCTTTAAAGCTAAAGGAATGTTATCAAATGTTCTAAACCTGTTTTCAAAGTCAGGAGGAAAATTAGCTCAGACACAGCTTCAAAGGAATGCAGAGAGTTAACAGCAGTACACTCCAGCATGGCATTTGTAAATCTGGGTCTTCCAGTCTAGTACTGGAAAGGAATTTCAGGAATAGGTCTGTGAGGGGAAGGAAGAAAAGTAGGATGCCCAGCTGAAAAAAACCTGTCTGGCATTAAGAACAGCCAGAAGGAATCTGACTGATGGATTAAATGGATTTAAATTGATGGAAGTTGCCTACCCTTTACAAAGGTGACCATTCAGGTTTCCTTTCCAAAGAGACCATTAAGAATTTGTATCACTCCTTGTGGTTTTTACTGTCCCCAAAGCAGCTATGTGGTTGTAGGTTTTTTGGAAACTGTTTTGACAAAGCTAATCACCTCCTTGAAAGGAGGATCAAGGCCACAGGTGAGAGGACAACCCCCAGGTAGATCACAAATAAAGCACTACAGACTCAAGTGTGGTGGCACAGCATTGCTTGCTCGGTTCTGTCGATGATGACATAAGGCTCCTGGGTGTCAGCCACGGGGGAGGTGCAGCTCTCCAGCTTCCCTTCCCTGCCTCCAGCACAGTCACGTCCAGCCTGCACCAGGCTCCTCCTGCCCCCGTGTGAGGGCTGCACATCAATGCTTTGGGGGGGGATGTAGGTGAGGTTGGGGGGCTCTCTGACGTGCCTGAAGCACTCAGAAGCTGGGTGTGCCTTAGCAGGATCCATGAACAGTCTCTTGCTCTCAGAACCAGTGGTGGAATCCTCTGTGTGCCCAGCAGTACAGCACAGACCTGAAGATGGCTCAGCATCAGTCAGGTATGTATGTTTTATTTGGGAGTGATTAAATTCTCTAATGTGCCTGTCACTTGTTCCTGCATATGCCACTGCCTCGGGCTGGCCAGTTTCCTCTACTGGGTACATAAGTTCTTCCTGAGCATCTTTGATTTGTAGTTTTGTGAAGGTTAAAGACAACTCACAAGCATCCTCTTCCCTGGGGACACTGCAGTTTTGGGCAGAGGCAAAGTCCTTGTAGGGCAGAGACTTCAGCTCAGTGGGTTCATCACAAGGGGCTGGGTCTATGCAATTTATGGCATCATTAATTTCTGCTTCAATTGATTCTTCTGGGACTTCTGGAGCTTCGAACTCCAAGGCGGTTTTGCTGTCACAGGAGCTGTCAGCAAACATGGCAAAGGCTGGGGGGCCGCTGGCTCCTGGGGACAGGGGCACAGGCCCCAGTGCTCGTGCAGCCAACTCTGCAGCTGCTGCCAAGGCACACTCCTCACTCAGACTGGCTCTTGGCTCCTTTTCCAAAGCCTTTGGAGAGAGATTCTCACTGAAAATCGGTGTTTGTCCTATGACAATGTCACTGTATTTGATCAGGAAGTCCTCGCTGTCAGAGCACTTCCCTGGGAGATGCACAGTGTTGATGCCCTGCCTTTGGTGCTCCTGGAGGCTGGTGGGGCACACAGCAACTGCTGACTGAGCCACATCCCCTCTGATCCTCAGATTCCCAGCAGCTTCAAAGGATACAGCACAGGTAGCTGAACACTTCTGCTGGGGAGAAAGGCACAAAGGTGTCTCACTGTTCTCTTCATTTTCCAGACTTTCAGCATCTCCTCTCTGGGGTGTCTGATCTTCCTCGTCCTCCTCCTCCCCTTGATGCTGATGTGTTTGTGTTCCCTGCTGCAGGCTCTCCTCCAAATTGCCATGTTTTTCTTCATTTGTCATTTCGAGGATGGTTTCACACTCGATTCTTGCCAGGAATATTTCAAATGCAGTCTGCTTAGTTTCCTCATTGTTTCTCTTTTCGACAAGTGAAAACTCTGTTGCTGTAGTTGGAACATAACCTATTTTCTCCAGGACTGCTTTCACAATGTCCTCTGGGAGCACTGGCTGGATGTAGTAGACAAAATTCCCGGTGAAGGTCTGGAACAGAAGGCAACATGGGAAAGCTGGTGAACACTGGGGGAGTGGGGTGCAGGGAAATGTGAGAGTTGATTTCCTAAAGACCAAAAACACTTCAAAACTTTCTTACTGCTTTCAAAAAACTGTGTTCCTACAAGTCTGAATTTTGAATTGCAGTGAGTGAGGCTTTTCTAACAGCACTATTTTGGCAGCCTCTTGAGTGCTGAAGCTTTGCTAGAGCACATCAGTTTCAGTGACATTATGCCAGCTGAAACCTGCTGAGGTCTTGGCTAAGAGTACTGGTATTCAAAAAGGAAGACACTAAGGAAATAATTTTAGTCAAACTAGAGAAACTCAGAAATAAACCTTATGTGTTCTACTGAACTGAAGCTTTTTAAACAAACAGAGGTTCATAGAACGAATCACTGAGGTCTTTTCCTAAAGAAACAGATATGATGCACTCACTGTTAATCACATTTCTGAACTGCTGACAAGTCTGTAACATTTTCTTTTTCCATGGCTCAGACTCCTGCTGTGAACTTTACTATCCTTGAATTAAACTGCTATTGCTTGAAAGCACCTTTCTGAAGAGAGATTATTCTAACAGAAATATTGCCCAAATACTTCTCTTTGCATGAGCTGTCTGCAAAACACCAATAAAATGCTGTTGCTGTGCAACAACTTAAAAAATTGTTCAACATGTGCTTGGTTTTCGAGCTACTCCAGGCATGAGGCCGAGTTTGTAAACTGGAAGTGGTTTTTGGGTTTTGTCTGAAACCCTGTGACAGGAGAGACTATTCTGAGCTAAGCATGACCAACTCCTGGCAAGTCAGAACAGAACACAGGTGGGAATGCAAAGTCACAATTTCCACGAGTGGGGTACCTTGTTTTCAGACTGCCCAGCTTGGGACAGACCAAGGCTGACCCCTGGGCATTAGTGTCACAAACAGGAGGTTCGGGAGAACAAAGCTGACGCCCAAAAAGGCCACAGTAAAATTCTCACATAAATTTGTCAAGAGTGCCCTGCACTCCCCACTTTCTGTTCCTTCTGGAAGGTGGGGCAGCTGCAGGCACTGCAGGGACCTCAGAGCAGGTGAGAGACAGGACAGGGGAAATACTATTCCATCTATAGCCAGTAGCTTTTTGTCAAATCTCTAGGTACACAAGGTACTGGTTGTTCTCCAAGTTGTGCCTTGCAGTAGAATTATTTCAGGCCTGCAGCAGACTGTCTTGCACTTTGGGTTACCCACAGTGCAGCCCAGGATTCTCGTGTCAGGAAAAGCTGAACCCACTAAGTGTAGATCTGACTATCTTATGCTTTGCCCTATTTTAGGGAGATGAATGAGAAGAACAGGCATCTACAGCTGATTGAGAACTGAGACTGAAGTGCAGGACAAAGCAAAGAAATGGCTTTTCCTCACCAGCACCTATTGCCAAAGCAAGGGAAATAAGTTTGCGTTTGGGTGTTTGGGGATTCTGTTTAAGTTTGGGATGTGTGAAGATGGTTGTGTCTTCTGGGAAATGAGACGTGTTCAGTGTGCTGGGGAAGTGGGGTAACTGTGACCACCTTGCTGCAAAAAGCAACAGCATTTCCTCTTTCCAAGGGGCTCTCCCTGCCCACTCCAGCAGCTGCAGGTTCTGAGCCAGGATGAGGGACCAGAGAGGCACTGGCCCACCTGGCCTTTGGCACCAAGCCACAGGAGATGGCCACTGCTAAAAACGTTCCTGCTTATAGGCAGATTTTGGTTATAGCTTAGTATGACGATAGGCAAAGCCTTTCAGAGTAGCTTTTACCTGCACTGCTGTCTCACCACAACCGAGGGGCTCTGCTCCCAACCCCCGGAGCTGCTCAGCACTCCCTACCTCAGCGAGGACAAGGCCTGTGAAGGCCAGTGAACAAATACCTCTGAGCAGACCTGCTTTACACTGGGCACCCTGCCCCGAGCAGGCTATGCCCCTGACCCTGCTCCCTGCCCCAAGCAGGCTGTGCCCCTGACCCTGCTCCCAGCTCCCTACCCCGAGAAGGCTGTGCCCCTTACACCTTTCCCTTGTCCCGAAGCAGGATGTGCCCCTGACCCCTTTCCCTTGTCCCGAGGCAGGATGTGCCCCTGACCCCTCTCCCTTGTCCCGAGCAGGCTGTGCCCCTGACCCCTCTCCCTTGTCCCGAGCAGGCTGTGCCCCTGACCTCGCTTCCAGCTCCCTGCCCCGAGGAGGCTGTGCCCCTGACCCTGCTCCCTGCCCTGAACAGGCTGTGCCCCTGACCCCGCTCCCTGCCCGAGCAGGCTGTGCCCCTGACCCAGCTCCCTGCCCCGAGCAGGATGTGCCCCTGACGCAGCTCCTCCTCCCGGTGCCGCTGCCGAGCCCCAGCCCGGGGAAGCAGTCTCGTAGCCCCGGGAGCAGTGCCGTACCTTCAGGGAGCGGATCTCCCGGCGCCAGGGACACAGCAGGAGGTTGACGCAGAGCAGCTCAAGCAGCTCCAGCGCCTTGAGCAGGTCGCGCAGGGCGCGGCCGCCCC
>VZRF01015171.1:147252-173483 GCA_013396875.1 Vireo altiloquus | reverse complement strand
TCAGTCAGGGCGGAGGGCGGAGCCTCGAGAACCGAAAGCGAAAGGCGCGAGGGCGGTGAGGGCTCAGGCTGCGCGCGGGGCGGGGCCTGTCGTGACAGGTGAGGGGAGGAGAGAGAAGAGAAGAGAAGAGAAGAGAAGAGAAGAGAAGAGAAGAGAAGAGAAGTCAGGTCAGATGAGGTCAGGTCGTGTCTGGCGATGTTGCGGGGTGCTGGTGGCTCCCCCGTGCGCAGCGCCAATTCTCACACTGCAGGGAGGTGTTTCTGTATTTCAGCCTGCTTTGCACAAAGCTGGTGGCAACCCAGCAAAGGCTTGCTGATTATCAAAACTTTACACTCTTTACATTTTAAAAGAGGCATCAGCATTCATTGGTCCCACACTGTATAACGTTTGTGTTGATTAGAGCTCAGGCCCCTCTTTGCAGGTTATGTCTCTCGTGCTGAGTGGCCCTGAGGGGTGATTTTCCCCCGCATTGGGCTCTGGGTCCGTTCGTTTTCACTGAGTGGTGGCTGAGTTGGTCACAATCTCCCACTGCTGGAATTGCCATTCCCCAGGTACTGCTCAGTGCTGCTGACGCCACTCCTGGTGGCTCTTGGCCAAACAGCTTGTTCCCCTTGGAATTATCTTCCCTTTCCCGTAAAAGATGAGCCCAGCATGCAGAGTTTACACTACAATTGCTGCCTGCCCTGCTGGAGACCACCTGAGACATCCCAGGGCCTGTTCTGTTCCTCCTGCTGGAAGCTGCCTCTGGATCCCTGCACTAGGTCTGGGTTTCAGCTGAAAGAGTTTGTGTCAGCTGTGGAGGCTGATGAGAGTCCTGAAATGAGATTAAATGGATCTGTGTCAGCTGTGGGGGCTGATGAGAGTCCTGAAATGGGATTAAATGGATCTGTGTCAGCTGTGGGGGCTGATGAGAGTCCTGAAATGGGATTAAATGGGTCTGTGCCTGCTGTGAAGGCTGACAAGTGTCCTGGAATGGGGTTAAATGGGATCTGTGCCTGCTGTCGGGGTTGATGAGTGACCTGCAATGAGGTTAAATGACATTTGTGTCTGCAGTGGGGGCTGACAAGCATCCTGAAATGGGGTTAAATGAGATCTGTGCCTGCTGTGGGGGCTGACAAGTGTCCTGGAATGGGGTTAAATGGAGGTTGGATCCAGCATTTGGGAAACACATGTGTGATCCAGTTGCTTTTCTAATCTTGACTTTTGGAATCTGAATTTTTGAGTCACCACCTGTGGCCACCATGATGTTGTGCACCTGTGTGACTTCACAAATTGCTAAATACTCTCTCATATGAGAATTATTATTTTAATTCACAGAAGTCTATGGTTATTTTACTTAGAAATTATTTCTGTATTTTAAGGAGTGGAATAATTTGTCAGACTCTACCTAGACCATTTTGATCAGTTTGATGTGGTTCCCCTTCAGGAAATATATCTTTACTCATCTTGGTGTGCTAAAAAAATGATCTGTTTGAATATTTCTGGGATGATAGGCCTATTATTTCCTGGCTTTTCATCTTTTCCTTTGGTGATATGTTGCCATGTTCAGTGTCCTGGCTTCAGTAATTTGACTCTGCCCTTTTTGAGCGTGGACACTGACTTGTCTGCCAGAGCAGGAGGGACCTGACTGCTCCAGTGCTTGTTCCTGTGGTCTCTGACAAAGGTAAAATCCACATGTAAGTGACTGAAGCACAGTGCTGCTTCCTCAGGAGTTGCTCAGTCGTGGGTGGTCCCAGAGTGGTAAAATGAAAAGCACAGAAGCAAACCCAAATATGTGTATATTCTTTACTAAAAGTTCTGTATAAGATCAGTATACTAAAAATTGAAGCAGAAGAGATGACTACAGAAATACAGGGTTATTATCAAGTAGCAAGAAACAGCAGGTCCAGTTTTCTTTCTGATATTACTCATGTAATAAAGGAAAGGCCTGTGATAAGCCTGGGTTTTAGCACTGGTATTAGAATTATGCAAGGGTTTAGGATAATATCTGACAGCAGGATATGAATTTCTCTAGAGCAACATCACTCTGCCAACTTTGCTGAGATTTATCCAAGATCTGCAATATTTTCAAGAATGAAAGGATGTTCTTACTGCACCATTACAAGAAATTCCAACATTTGCAGTAGTAGCATTGGAAGCTGTTGGAGCAACTTCAGAGCTGCAAACTTCTCTCTGTAGAGTTTTACAGCTAAAGTTTTTCTTTCTAGTGCTGTCTGTTTGGGTTGCATTTATAAGCTTTTTTTGCCCTCATCTTTGTTGGATATTACTCAGTTAAAAAGATTAACAAGAATAGAAAATGCTAAACCACTCCTGCAAGTGATCGTGGTAAGATATCACAGAAGGCAGCACACTGTGCCTTTAATTCACAGTTTGTTTTTTAATTATATATGTTTGCAATGAATGACATAGCCCATGTATTCAGTGGTAACTTAGAGAAGTGCTACAGTGTGGACATGGATATTTTGGTTGGCTCCCACATCCGTGTGATAGAGCAGCTGGGATCATTTGGATTATTCTGTGATAACAGGATGACAGGATTTTATGGAGTGGTCCATGCCACAAGAGGGAGCAGACAGATGTGTGTAAGAAAATGCTGCCAAACCCAGATCACAGTGCCAGGGACATTTAACTGATACAGGAGGAAGAAAGAAAGACTTTGACTCGTTTTCTATAATCTTACCAATGCATTGCTAACATGAGGTAAAATGAAAATCTCTCATTTTCATCAGAAGTCTACTTAAAGTCAGCTTGTTTTGTAAACCACAGATACAGAGTTGGTGAAACAGGATATCCCTGTTAAAAAGGTTAAAAGCCAAACAGGTTGAAAGGGTTTCCCACTGTGCACAGAAGCTGAGCATCAGTATTGGAGTCAAGACTTGTCTGCCATGTGTGAAAAGCCCTCTGTGCCTGTCTTCAGAGGAGCCTTTAGCTTGGTCATGTTACTTGGAAGATCCTCACTTTCAGGAAAAAAAAAATCACATTTCCCTTCTAATTTGGTTCATTAGATTTCCCCTGCAGGTCCCCCTCCAGCAGCAGCCTGAGGGAAGCAGATCCCAGTGCCTTTCCCTGTTCCAGGCAGCTCTGCAGGAGCTGCAGGCTGGCACAGCCACGAAAGCAAATCCTGTTCTGCACAAACCACCCCTGGACTTCCCCTCTCTACTGAATCTCCTGCCAATAAATCTGACTGGGGCATTTCTGTCTGCTTTGCTAATTTGGCCCCTCAAAGGTGCTGTATAGGTTTGTTTCTCTTATTGCAGGGTACTTTGCATGCACAAAACTGTTTAATACCTGATGGAGAAGAGCAGTTCTGTCTGTTGAAAACACAAATGTGAAATAGAGCCTACCTTCCAGCAATGCCTGCCAGCAGTTCTGCAATGTGAAATGGTGAATTTTTGTTCTTTTGGGTATAATATACTGAGAATATTGAAAATCTTGCTGGACTGCAAAAGAATTCTGTCATTTTAGCAAAATACATACTTACTATCATCTACTTAGCAAAAAATGCATGCTTACCTTATATCTCATCATGTGCATATGACTCAGTAATGGTATAATTTATATAGCAGTAAGAACCACATAATTACTTCCCATCTAAGTATTAATTATAATTGTGTCAATCTTTGGAGTGTTGAATGATGATTACAGTTGAAAATTATTCAGTATTTACAGAAAATCCAAGTGCAATTTTAATAATTTGGATGATGCTTCCTTTTAAACGCCATTATATATTTACTATACTCGGCTTTACATATCCTTTAGTGGGCATAGAAAATGAGGTCCATTTTCTCAGTGTAAAATACTTTTTTTTTTTGTATTTTAGTGAAAATTCCTCTAAGAGATTTCCTGGAGATGAGCCTGTGATAACTCTGCTGCCCCGAAACAGCTCCTTGGCTCCTGTCCCTGGTGCCAGAGGGAGCTCAGGCTTTGTGAATGCCCCAAGGACTGGCTGGAGCTCCATCCCTGCCTATCGATGTGCTGACAGTCAGTTCTGCTTCCTGCTAGCACCCAGACTTACCCAGGGGTTTTCCATTAGACACAGAACTTAAAAATGACTTAAAAATGTAGACTGCAAACTAAGAGCTCAACTTCCTTGCAGCAACACGTTTGAAAGCAACACAGCAAAGAAGTTTTCCAAGGGTACTGTCCCAAGGAAAGTGCAGGGTTGAGCTGTCCTTGCTGTCCTGTGGGTTGTGTGTCCTCAGCCAGACACACAGAAGTTTTCAGATGAGGAGTGGGACTATTTCAGATGAGGAATGGGACTTTCCAGGCAGAAGTGAACAATAGGATCCAAACTTTGTTTTCTTCAAGGCAATAGATGGAAACCTCCTTGGCCGCCTGCTGCTGGATTTCAGGGCTGGTGGCTAGTCTGAATCTTGCAACTTTTCTTCTGCTGGGCCATAAAAAGGAAGAGGGGGAAGCAGATCTTCCTGTCCCACTCATGGATCTTCCCCAGCTCAGGGTGAACAGGCAGAACCTCAGGGGATGTGTTATCTTTTAAACATGTATCCAGCCCTGGGAGCTGTGCCCAGCAGGTGCCTGGGGCTTGGCCAGCAGCTCCTGGGAGGGGAAAAGGAGCCAGGGGTGCCCATGTGTGTCTGGGTCCCTGCTGCCCTGCCTGCCCCAGAGCCAGTGCCCGTGCTGGGAGCCCCTCTGTGCCACACTGGGTCCCCTGTGGCTGGGCTGGCACAGGGGAGGCTCTGTGGGAGCAGTGAGTGCAGCCCCAGGCAGCCCTGGACAAGGTGCTGCTGTGCCCTGCCCCTGCTGTGCCTGTGCTGAACTCCCAGCCCCTGCACCCACTGCCCTGGCACACCGGCTGGGAACACACAACTCCCATCCAAGTGTCCTGGGCTCACTCGTTGGGTTCCTTTTCCTGGTTCCTCCTCTCAAAGCTGGGAATGCTCCGAGGTTCCTGAGGTTCAGAACTGAGGTTCTGTTACTGTGCCTAGCCCTGCATCTCTTGTTTGCATCACACTCACACAGTTCCCAGAGGTCACTGTGGTCACATTGTAACACACAGGGAACTTTTCTCCTAAAGGAAAAAGAGACTGCTTGTGCCTGGAACTGCAGCCGTGTGTGGGAACTGGCCTGAAGCATCCTCTGGGGTTCCTGTGCCCTTCCCTTGGCTACAGCAAGGCCCATGAAGGACCTGAAGCTCCAGCCTGCCCATCTGTGCAGCAGCTTCTGCAGGTAAAGCCAGCCTGAGTTTGGGGACCCAGTGCCACCTCTGCACCGCTTTGGGATGGTTTCTTTTGATTTGCAGCAGGCTTTGGAAAGGCCTGGAAAGCCTGGTACCAAAGGAATAATGTGAATATTAAAACATTGTTATTCTTTTTTTCTTTTGCTTCTACATGGTACTGATAATAATCTCTTTTTAGGCAGTGCTTTGCCTACTGAAACATAGTTGGACAAAGAATTATTTAAAAATGCTTTGTTGTCAGTACACTGAATGAGATGTACTAGTGACACCTACAATGATAACAAAGTGCTCTTCTTTTTCCTTCTGCTCTAAAACATGCAAAGTATCATAAAATCAACAAGTAGGCTTGACTGGATAACATCTTCATTATGAGTAGCTGATTTCAATAATTTTGCAATGCTTCAAAAAGGTCAGATGCACTGCTTGTCTCTGCTGCTCTGTTATGCTGTGTGATGCCGTGGAACACCTTGAAGCACAAACAGGGAAGTTTAGGTAAACTTGCAAAATTCACTGTAAAAAAATCCCATTGTATCCCTGTTTACAGATATAAAATTGGTAAAACTTCCAGAGGTTTTTATTCTTCTATTGATCTGAGTTCTTCAGAAGAATTGAAGGAAGGAGCCACTTTCATTGACGTGATTTGGGGTCTGCTGGCCAGTGGGAGAATGTTCCCTGTCTCTGTTGGAGCAGTTGTGCTCACACGCCACTGTCCCGTACAGGGGAGCAGCCTCCACACTGGGAGATGACTGAGATGGCTGGGCCGGGCTGCTGCAAGTCCTGCAGCCTCACTGCATAATTTGCGGCCCATCCTGTAGTCCCAGATGCTGCTTCCTCTTCCTGGCTGATATAGATGTTTATAGATATTTCATTTCTTTGGCAAGGGTCTGTAAGGGAATATGGGGGGGGATCATCTGTGGGAATATATATTTGTGTTGCTCCTGGCCCCACACATTCGTCGTAGCTGAAAGAAAAAAGAAATAGTCATTAGATTCCTGGGAAAAATGCCACAGTACATTATTTCAGCAGGTAAAGTGAGAAAATAAGGAGTGTCTGGTGGTTTTTTTCCTCAGTCCACATCCTTGCTGACCCTGCTGTGTTGGACACTCAAAAATATAGCACTTAAAAACACCCAGAGATAATCCCAGAGGGCCACAGTCACTGTAAATGCAGTGCAGCCAGGGCTCATTCTTGCTCTCACCTGCCTGGAAGAGCCAGGTTAGAAAAATCTGGGGGAAAAGGAAGTGGTGTTGCTGTTTCAGTTGTGAAATTAGGTATGGAGAGCTCTTGATGGAGTGTCTAGCAGATACCCCTCGGTGCTGTCCTGAGCCCAGGTCTCTGGAGCTGAGGCAGCAGCCCCTGGGTGGGCTGTCTGGGTGGGAGGTGTGTGCTCCAGAGGCAGCAGCATTCCTTGCTGAGCTGCAGAGCTCTGCTGCTCACTCTGGGACTGGGCACAGTGCCCATCACGTTCCTCCCAAAGAGCAGGAATGCCAGGCAGGTGGATTGGTGGGGTTTCTATGAGGAGCCAGCTCAGGTGTGCCCAGGCTTTGTAGCTCTGTCTGTGCCACCAGGCTGGTGCCAGGGAAACTGTTCCCTCCTCGCTCTGCTCTGTGCTCCCTGTCCCACTGGGAACGCAGACAGGCTCCTCAGGTGGGAGCTGCACAGCCCAGCGAGGGCACTGAGGGGTACACTGAAGGGTGATGAGCCTGGACAGAGCCGTGAGGCTGTGCTGGGCTGTTGGTGGTGTGTGTTGCAGGAAGGGGATGGGAAGGGAGGGAGTGGACACGAGCAGGCTCCGTGCGTTGGCACTGCCCAGCCCTGGAGCCCAAGGCTCTGCAGGGAGAGCACTGCAGCCCCAGGAGGGCTGGGCACAGCTGGTGATCCTGCCCTGCTCCCTGGGTGCTCCCCTGCCTGGCCCTTTGCCCACACACTGAACCTGACCCTGCTTTCAAACCAGCCCAGCTGCAGGGACCAAAGGAAGCTCTGTTTTCCTGCCTCCCTGGCTACAGGCAAGAGTGATAAAGAGTCACAACATCATGATCTTAACTTTTAGACCTGCTTTGTGGCTGCTGTTTAACCACTCCAAGATCATTTTAAATCCAATCCCGAAGAAGGGAATGTTTCCTGTTAAAAAAACTTTGCCTACTGGGTTAAAAACATTTCTGCTGCGGCCAGACAAATTAAGAACCTATTTCCTCAGCCACACTAACTGCAGAGCAATTAAGATCTGGGATATTTCCTGAAAATTGGGATGTTTAGCGAGTGTCTTCTCAGCAGACTGCAGGCACACCCTCTGCCCCTGTACCTGTGTTAGTGCCAGGCTAAACCAAGCTCCCAAACCCCAGTCTGGGTGATGGAAATGGTTCTTGGGGAAGGGAGAGGTAAGAAAGTGAAATCATAGTGCTACATAACTGAACTCAAATATCCATGGGTGTTTTAATTTTTACCTTCATTTCATCTTACTTGTATATTCATCAGGACAATGGCTTTAAATTCAGATTAGAAAATTTAGATTTCCCCATCAGAAAATAATATTTAAGAGCCTAAGTCTGTTCTGAAAACCCTGAATAGGGCTGCTAGATACTTCAGAAAAGTCCCAGCATGTAGGAAGTAGAATTGGTTTTTTTTTACAGCATGTGGAAAAGATTTCCCTCCAGCCTCTACTGAACACACTGAAGCTTTCAAACATGCCTGGTAGTCTTCTGAAAGTTCTTATACCTCAGTCAGAGATTGAGGACCTGATGTCCTCAACTCTCCTTGAGCTCACTGGGGGTAAAGGAACAGCCTTTCTTTGCAGGGTTCCTGTGAGCTGCATCTTTACTTAATTTACATTTTGCTGACCCAGAGCCCAGTGAATTTATTTAAAATCTCTCCACAGGTTTTGAGTGACTTAATCAGGCTAACAGAGAGCACTTACTGGGTCTATTAGCACAGGGGAAAAGTTTCCATTCAGAAAAGCCCACAGTAATGTGAGTTTCAAGGTGGAAAATTTGGAACCCTTTGGCCAAGACACAAAAGGGAAGATGCTTCTCTGTGTCCTGATTCTGGGAAATCTGCCACTAACCTAAAGGAGAAGTGAACAGTGAACTGTTTCTTGCTGCTCTTACCTGATCATCTGCATTCCTCTGCCTTGGATTTAATGTAATGTCTTTCCACAGCTCAGCTTTGGAGAACTGAACTGCTGGCTGGGATAAACAGGGAAATGATCCCTTGGGAAGGAGGCTTTTAAGGGTCAAGTCAAATGGATGCAAAGTATGGTAGTGAAGAGTTGGAATTTTACTGTTTTGTTCCAAATATCAATATATTTGTGTTAGGGCATTTTTTTTTCCTTCATACATATGATGGATAAATATGATTATCTGTTTTTCTCTAAGAGCAAGTAATGTTCTTCCCCCTCATTTTTGGCAATTAAGATCACATACTAAAAATTGAATAAGGTAGTAAAAAACACACACCAGCCTTTCAATTAAACAGCTTTTTGGCAGCTTCACAGCTGTACCTACATATTGTTGTGGTCACGGAGAGAATTACAGATAATTCAAATAGTTGTGGGGGGTTTTTTTAAATAACTTTTTGTATTTCATTATCAGTTTATTATCTTGATGTTCATTTCCTGTGTTTTCTATGCCTGGGATCTTTGCTTGTAGAGCTGACATTGCAAACAGCTCCTGCTCTGTTTCTGCAGATAAGGTTCCTAGCACTCTCTGGTGAGGATAAAATGGAGATGAATTAAGGTCATGAAAGAGACTTCAACTTTGTATTTTTTCCTCAGTTTCCAAGCATTTTGTGGGTTTTAAATGTATTATTGGGTTGTTTTGTTTGTTTGTTTGTTTGGGGGTTTTGTTTTTCTTTGTTTGTTTGTTTTGTGGTGTGATTTTTTCCCTCCTCCGTTTAACAGTTTTAGTACTTTGGTTGTGCCTTCAGACTGCTGTAATAGAGGTATTCCTGTAGGATAAATAATGTATTACCAACTCTGCAAGCATGAATTTTATTTTGCAGTCTCTCCTTCAAGGAGACATTAATATATAAACTTATATGACTTTACAATTTCTTTTTTATTAGAGAATCTAAGCAAGCATTATAAGAAATAATATCCAGTTGGACAGGCATCCACTGCCCATGTATGCTGGTGGTTGGAAAAGCATTCCTCAAAAGATTTGAAGGATCACTTATAAAAAATTGCAATAATGACAATGTCTTGTTGATTAGCAAGTGTTGGTGTGAGTGATGCTGGATTGAAGCCTTACTGTCATTTTAAAATAAAGCCAAACCCTGATCCCCAGTATGGAGCTAAATAGGCAAAAAAGATTGGGGGTGGGGGTGGGAGGCTTGGGGTTTTTTTAATGTTGTGTTTTATGTGTGAGTTTTTTCTGGGCCAGATTTCTCCTGGTTTAGCTGCCTCAGTCAGAAGCTCCCAGTTTAGTCAGGGGGGCACCAGGAACACCAGGGAACTGGAAATGGGAGAGATGGAGGATGGGGGAGGTCTAAAACTGCAGCTCACAGGCAGAAATCATCACATTGCAACCTCAGGAACTGCTAAGGGAGTGATACTTACACAAAGATGTGTAGTGTGTGTGTGTGTACATATATATATATTTATTTATTTACAAATATATGTATATATATATGTTTTGCAACTGAAAATGCAGGACCATGAAGTGGAAAAACAAAAATACTTGTTCATCTTTTACCAAACCCACAGCAATAATTATATTTTTTCTATCAGAATCACTTCTGTGAAGATATTTGACATGGAACAAGTAGCTCAGGCTTGAAGTTCACTACAGCATTCCCAGGAAAATCCTTTTAGACAAGAAAGCAAAAGCTTTTGGAAAGTGTTGTGTTACCATAACATAAATAATGGAGAACAGGAACTCATTACAATGCATCTTGTGGATACCAGCCCTGAAAAAATCCTTGGCTACAGAACTTGTAGTGAATCCACTTTAATCCACTGCTTTTTGAAACTTGTATTATCTGGAGGTTCAGTGTATTGCAGGCAGTGATGAGAAGGAAGGGGTTACTGACCATGAAATGTGCTGCTGTCTACATGGCTTTGGGCCTTGCTTTTTGCTATAATACCTGCACTGTTGTTGTACACAAACTACTGAGTTTTCAAGGGATAATTTCCCTGGGAAAAGCAGGGAAAAGCAGGATGTCTGTTAAGGTAAACGTGATCTCCAGAGAGGGGAATGTTGCTCAAAAATTGCAGCAGCTCTCCAAGATGACCTTGTTGACTCAGAGCGTGGCAGGGGGGGCAGTAACTTTGAATTTATCAGGTCTTGTTGCAGTAAGTGTTAGGATAGGTTTGTTGCCAGGGAAACCCCAAAGAGCTTATTTAACTGGCTGTCATTGAGAAAGCAGGAGCTGCTCTCTGGGGCAGGAAGAAGGTTCTGCTGACAGAATTTTTTAAGATGCAGCAACAAGTGAAAAAAGGCAGAGCTGGGAATGAAGAATTCATTGTGCAACAGATGTCTTGTAGCTCACTTTGTTCATTTGTTGTATATTCTGACTCTGCTGAAATAGCTTCTCTTGCACTCTTTCCATTTTGGTGAGGATCTACTGTGTTCTTTTGATAATGGCAAACAGAACCCCCAAATCTGGAAAATCCATGTGCTGCCAGGTTTGAGCTGTGATGAAACAGCACAAGGAATGTTCATAAGATGTTACCTAACAGAAAAGCTGAAATTAGAACAATTATGCTGTAACTCTCTACAAGGAGGTTCAAATGAAAAAAATAATGATGTGTTTGATGCCCATGTAGGCAGTTCAGCTGATGATGCTGAGCTCTACTCTTGCCTTTCTCTGGTCTTAAAATTAAAACTAAAACACTGTTTAGGGGGAAAAGGGTTTTTTACTTTGCTATTTATTTCAGGATCCTTGGGTGCAGTACTTGGTCCAGGTGGAATGCCCCAAAAGTGCATGCACCCACCTCACACCAAAATACACACAATTATAGGCTTTGCAAAATTAACATATTTATCAAAGATTCTCTAATGAGAGGCTTGAGTGAACTCTTCATTCTCAGGAACTTTTTTTTCTGATGGGCTTTTCTGAGTTCACAAAAATATGTTTTGGAGAGGCCCTTGGGTGTCTGGGGCTCCACCGTTAAACCAGGAGCCCAAACATCCTGGGAGCCCCAGACACCAAGGGCCTCTCCAGAACATATTTTTGTAAACTAAAATAGGCCCATCCAAGAAAAAAGTTCCTCAGAACCGAGAGTTCACTCAAGCCTCACATGAGAAAATCTTTGATAAATATGTTAATTTTCAAGGCCTGTAATTGTGTGTATTTCGGTGTGAGGGTGTGCATGCATTTTCACGGCATTCCTCCTAAACGAAGTGCTGCACCCCAGGATCCTGAAATAAATACCGAAGTAAAAACCCCTTTTTCCCATAAACCATGTTTTAGTTTTAATTTTAAGACCAGGGAAAGGCAACACAATATGCAAGAGAAAGTCTGAAAACTGGGAAATCAGAAAAAGATACTCTGTTTAAAGTGCAGTCCCCAAAGATTTGACACCTTTAACTTGTGGTTGCTCTGCATGGCACTGTAGATTTCTGGTTAGAAATCCTTGCTGCTTCCCTTGCTTCAGGTTCTGCTGCCTTCACTGCTGCAGGGTGCTCTTTATGCAGCCATAATTTGCACCTCTGGAGTGGAACTGGGAGAGGTGTAAGGAGAGGCTGGTCAGAAGGTGCAGCCTCCCCACAGATATTTTTGATGACAAAAAGTGAAGGGAATTTTGTGCCCCAGCCTCCCAACACACAGGCTGAGGGGTGAGAGGATTTCTGACTACAGACAAGAAGAAAGAGAAAGGTATGGATATTTAAGAGGAATGGAAAGGCCACAGAAAGGAACTCTCATAAAATGGCTGTAAACAAAGTTAAGGTGGAAATAAGATGTTTGCCAGAATAATTAGGAATTTACTTGTTTCTGTACCTCATACTGATGAGGAATAATACTGGGATGTGAAGGGAGGGACTTTTGAAGGTCCAGTGTTTGGAATTTGGAATTAAAGGAATTGAGAGTTTTAGCTCATGCCGTGATATCTAATGGATTTATAAACCTGTCATATTTCCAGTGGCATTTTTTACCTTATGAACTGAAACTCTCAGTGGGAATATTGAAATAAGAGCTGAACTTAGCCCCAGATGTCCATCTCGTGCTTTGCCAGCTGTCATTGTAACGTGGCAAAAGCTCCTCCTGGTTTGCTCTCAGGAAAACAGCCTTGGCAAAGGGATACAGAACAATATAACAAGATTTTATGTCAGGTCCCTGCAAGCCTAATTCTGTCTTTCAAGAAAATCCAGGAAGTTGCTTTGGCTAACTTGCATCCTCAGAAGTGGGGGATGGAAGAGAATGTCTTAGAAAAGAAAGTTCCTTAAGTAGGTTGTGGATTTTTTTATATATTTAAAGGGAAATTAGTGTCTGACTTTAAGACACAGGCACTTCCTTTTGCCATTTTAAAGTAATTTTTAAATTGATTTGCCCATTTAAACAACGCAGGCTGAACATGGTTATTGAGAGTACTGGGATTTATCAAACCTAAACAAGACAATATTCTCTAGAACAGATCCTGTGTAGATTAGGCAGGAGGACCAGCTGAGGAAGAGTGAGCCCACTTAAACAAACCCCCACACAATGTGCTCTGTTATAAATATTGGGATAAGGGGGGCTTAATGTTTATTATCATCATGTGCCCTGTGGGAGGGCATTCAGGGAAGTATGGAGAGGAGTTTTGTGGCTTCCACTAGAACCATTCCTGAGGTGAATCCCTGCATCCTCCTGAACAGTCGTTCCTCAGGGGTGTTCTGTGTTCGACACTCACGAGTCACAGATGCAAAAGGCAATAACCTTGGCTGCCTAAAGCTCTGAACATACCATTAATATCCAATCCCTAAGGAGTGAAAAAGCACTTATGCAGTGGGGTGAGATGCATTTTCCCTGGCCACAAGGTGAGAAGTTGATAAAATTCCTTTCATACAGTGAAATCTCCTCATTGCTTGGATTTTATTGACTCTCCTAAAGAAAATGTAATAGTTTTTCGTTTACTTGGACTTTGGTTGGTACTGTAATTAATCCATTTCTAATATGTGAGCTCAACTTATTTTTAAACAGCTTTCTTACTACATATTTATAAGACGATAATTAGCAATGCTCACTAGAAGTGTGGGTTACAAAGAGCTCAGCACAGAGAACCTGAGCTCATGATTTCTGTCTGTAAAGGTATTATCCCCACAGTGTCACCAGCGTGATTTCGCTCACACCAGCACAGTGAATGTTGAGCAAAATGGCAAATATTGGATTTCCAGGCTTTCCAGTGTTCCTTTGCAAGCCATGTTGACCATGATGATGGGTAAGCTGTGGCAGGGAGATTGTTCTTGGATTCTGTCCTGGTCGAATGTGTTCAGTCTGCTCATTTGGAGGGATTAGAATTCTGTGCTTTAGAATTGTCGGGAGATCACTTGGATCATCTTTGTCAGACTAAGTTACTTAGAAACAAAGGCTTTGCCATGCCTGGTTACAGACAGGAAACAGATTATGAAACATTGACTTCCAGCACTGCTGCAAGTATCTGTACATAACAGAAATATGCTCTGAAATACAAACCCCTAATATCCTGAAACTGTTTGGTTCATACCCCCTGCATTTTGTTTTTATATTTCCTTTCTACACCTCATGTAAAATCAATGTGACAGATGCTAGCAGAGATCTGAGGTTCATTAAAAAGCCATTAACTGTCCTAAAGGGATGTTTATGGATAGCAGCACTGTATATTTTGAGCTGTCAAAACAAATTGACCAAATGGCTTCTCTGTAACCACCCTGCAACTATGGCAGGCTAATGATAAAATTCCATGCATAGCATCCCTCTAAATCTAACCTAAAATCTAATGCAAGAAAGTGATTAGTGGGAGTGTCTGTGGTGATTATCAGATTGAGTCTCAAATGAAACTTGTGATTTAGAGATCAGAGCAAGTATTAATATTCCAAGGCATTTTTCATAGTTTAATTTACCAATAACATTTTTTTCTATAAATAGTGTTTTATATAAATAGTGTTATTGGACTTCCAGCTGGAGAGGTAGGAGTGGGCAGGCCTGAACAGGGAGCTGTCCCTCATCCACAGACATGGGAACTCTGTGTTTCATCAGCCTTCCCCTTAAATCCCTTTTCCACTCATTTTGTGGTTTAAAGCCCAGCTATAAACTCTGACTAAAACACTCTAGACTAAACTCTCTCTTGGCCAAATAAAGGTGATGTGCTTTCTCCTGAAGACATTTCTGGAAGTGTGGCTTGGCAGGAATGGTGTGTGAGGAGCCCTGGGCTGCACAGGGCTCTGGGTGCTGGGATGCTGGTGGCCCTTGCAGGCTCTGCCAGCCCCAGGTGGATAAAGGAAGTTTTCCTGGAGGCACTCACTGCTTTGCACTCGCTGAATGCTCTCACTTCAAAGATTTTTCAGAGTTATTTGCCAGTGCAGTTACTTCCCTTGCTGCTCTTCGTTTCTGTTCTGCTGATGCCACAGCTGCATTATTAGCTTTTGGCCATGCTAGTTTAGCTTTAAATTACATATTGCCCTCCAGGAATTAGGAGGAGGAATTACATTCATTCAGGCAGTGCTACGTTTCAGTAAACCTACTCTTCAAAATATTATCATATGCAATGGGATTGATCCCAGGGAGTTAATATTTTAATGCACAAGGTCAAGCATGTCTTGTTTCTGCTTCCAGGCCATGTCTGAGAGCTTTCCTGCTGTTAGCACCCATCACTCCAAATAATCTCCATGCTCTACTAATTAAAAATAGACACTGCAGTATTATGCTGTGCAGGAGAGTATAAAGGGAGACATACAGGAATTTTTCAGGCTTTACATCATGCAGTAATTCAGCCTGTGCCTCTCACCGAACAGTTACAATGGTCTGTAGAACGCATTAATAGCAAGTTTAAGTCTTTGGGCAGCTTTGCTTTCAGCCATCTGCATTCCCCTTGAAGTTCCCCAAGTTGTGTTGCTAAGATATAAAATTTACTGAGATTTTGATGATTTTCCAAAGGTGCTTTTTCTAAAATATTTAACTGCAGTAGCAGTGAGAAAACAGCCAAACCATTGACAATAATCTTTACTGTGGATCTGTGGTGCAGGGCTGTCATTAGTGGAAGGAGCAGTGCTTTCCAGTAGGTGCAGAGTGGATCCTGCACCCTCAGGGACACAGTGCACTCAGCCCAGCAGGGAATCTGGAGGAGGCACTGCCTGGACACCTTTATGTGTCCCAGAATGATTCTGAGAACAGGTAGGACACAAGATAATTAACCCTTGCCAGGCTTGTTACAGAATTTACTGGAAAACCATTTATTATTACAGATTATCCATTTATTTGATGGATAATCTGTGCTATCCTGTGTCACTCATATCTCCTTCAAACAAAACTCCATAGAGGTGGAAAAATCTTCTCAGTGCATGTTTTAAACTGGAAATGGAAGCGACCTTTGATGGTCTGTCTATTAAAGAAATATATTGTCAGAGTTTGTTCAGAGGAGTGAGTTTGTTCTGGGAATTCTGGACAGCTGCCCACTCAAAGCCTGGCTTGGCTGTCAGCTGGCTGCCTTTTATTAGTAAAGACTCGTGGGTGTGGGCCCAAAATCCCTCCTAAATTCTTAAGTGGTTTATATGAAGTTCTACACATTTAGATGGCAAGCTCAGAATAATTTTTCACATATGAGCTTTCTGCTCAAATATTTACACAATCTCTCAAAGCCCATTTGTTACATAGCATGAGTTGGTAATACATAAGGGCTACTTGTAGAACATGCATAGAATAAACAAAGATCCATCTCTTGTGTGCTCATAGTGCTGAGTTGCTCTATATCACAGTCAGAAAAGGGATGGTCTTATAGTGGTTTAACTCAAAACAGAGTCTGTAACAGGAAGAGAAAAAGAAAAAGAAAGGGAGGGCATGGCTGTTCAACCATTGTTTGCTGTTTGTAAGGCACAGCACTGCAGAAAGCTTGAAGTGAAAGCTTAAAGTGATTTCTGTTGGTTCATTGGAGGGAGTGACTAAATTCCTTCATTGCTGAACTTCAAGGCACATGGAGGAGATGCCCATGGGCCAAAGTGCAGCTCCTGTGGCTCACGAGGCTGTTCCTGTACCCTGTGAACGTGGGCACACAAATTTGGAAGGAGCTGCTGTATAATTTCTGGAACTTATCTTTTTCTATTTTCTCTGATCTGAACACTCTCAAGGTCAGTAATAAATGTAACTTGAAAGTTCTTTGGAAAAGTATGTATTTTTGACTTTGAAACCTTGACTTGTAAATGCATTTCTTTCAAAGAAAGATGACTGTAAGTAATTCTACTTGTGTGTTTCATTAGTATGTCATCTCTATGAGAGATTCTAATGTGAATATCGCTGCATGAGAACTGCCTGTCCACATCTTTATTTAGTAAAGATACATTCTGCTAAGGAAAACTTGAACTTACACTCAAGCTAAACAAGGTCTGGCCATATCCAGAGTTTGTGTGAGCTGAATTTTTGTAGTGGGCTTTGGCAGTGCAGGACTGTAACCCCGAGGATGTCAGGAAAAGGCTTACCGTGGAGGTGGGTCAGGATACATGATGTTCACCTGAGAGAGTATATCCAGATAGGAACCAAAATCACAGGCTGGGGGAAACTCCTCGGTGCAGGTGGATCTCAGCTCTGCAGAGGAGCCTCCGTGAGAGAAACCATCTGGAGCTGCAAGACAAGAATTCATAGTGGCTGTGCTTCCCCTCCATGGTGGATTCTCTGTCACTCTTTGTCACGCTGCCATAAATCAGAAAACAAACCCTTTCTGAGGCAGAGGAATTGCAGATGGTTTGGAACAATCAGGTTTCACAGGATATTTTTATTTATTTAAGAGTAAATGAACACCATCTGTAGATGAACTGTGGTGTTTCAGGCTGTGGCACAGGGACTGTACCTTCAGTGCTGCCCTACAAGGTAGATGAAGTTCCAAGGCTTTTCTTGTGCCTCAGAGGCTGAAAAGGGGTGTGGGTTCTGCCATGTGCAGCTTCATATGTTTGTGGGGTAACTGAAATTCCCAGGAGCTGCATCCATGGAAAGCTTGTCCATTCTGGGAGGGGTTTAAAAGGAGGGGCAGGTGTTTGATTGCTGAGCAAATGCTGTTCTCAATAAACTGACAAAACTGGGAAAAACTGGAAAACAGCAAAGAAAAGTCATCCTGCTGCCTGCTCCAGGGATTTCTTAATGCTTCCATACAAGAGCTCCCCAGATCCACAAATATTAAAAGTTTAGTGCTATTTTCTGTGTTAGAGGATAATTTGTGTGTGTGTGTCCATGTAACGTTTTCAGTTGGGTAGTGTGGCACAATTTAGTTTAGAATTATTCTTTCAAATATCCCAAAATATGGTTTTCTTTTTCCATTTCTCTAACATTGTTATTTCTAACAAGCAGTTTCCTTTCTGTTTTTGCCTGGCTCCAGGCTTTTTCAATGAGATGAAATTACCAGAGTTGTATATTTAAACACAGTGATTGAAGTTTTATTTTCAGTATTTTATGCCCAAATATTGCTGTTCATGGGTCAAACAGTAACTCCAGTTTGGATTTAACTATTTAATCCTCAATTTACCCACTGAAAATTAGGAAAATCGATGTTACTGTAATAGTAGACATTAGTCTTTTGAATTTTGTTTTTATTTTCTCTCTGTAGGTTGCCATGGGAGTTTGTGTTTCAATTCTTTTGGAGTCTAAATTTTGTTCCCAAAATTTAGATGTTATTCACTTATCTGGATAAATATTTCTGGAAAAGCCAAAATAAAATTGTTTTTGTTTTTTGGGGCTTTTTTGGATAGGAGGTAGAAATTGGCATCTTTTTGACTCCCTAATGATGATGACCGTTGTAATACACTGATGTCATCAATGACATCATTAATGATGGTGGCAGTTTAATGATCCTTGGGTGCCCTGCTCTATTCCTAGGCTGATATTCATGTGTGCACTCAGACAAACAGCATTTGCCCAGTGATTGCTGTAGGTTGGTGCACTCTGCTGAAACAAGAACAGCTCTGCCTTTCCAACAAACAGAAATTAGAGCAAATGCTGCACCAAGGCTAAAGGGGGTATGAAAATGCAACAGAGAGTGACTCTTATCCCATACCAAGGGGAAAGAAGCTGATGAGGAACTGCTGTCAGCACTGGCTGGGTTGTGTTACCCATTATCTGTGGGCTGTGCCATGGGAACTCAGTCCCAGCCCAGAGATGCCATTACACTGCCAAGCTGCCTGTGACTTACTTATCCCACGATTTAATTTTATTTTTTCATCCCTTGCCCGTGGCCAGGTGATTCTGGCTGCCCTTATCCCCAGCCCGTTCCCCGAGGCAGGCATTCCCCGGGTGCCCTGTGCCTTACCGTCCGCAGCCTCCCTGGCGAGGTGTGGCTGTCCGAACCTGCTGTCCTTGCGCAGGCTGCCCACCACGATGGTGGCACAGGAGAGGAAGAGCACCAGGCCGATGACCACCCCCGCCACCAGCAGAGGGGACACCAGCAGGTTGGTGTCACTGCCGTGCTCTGCGGGGCTGGGGAAGGCGCTGGAGGCGCTGCTCTGGTTGGAGGCAGCTGCTGTGCAGAGAGAGAGAGGGAAAGGTGTCACTTGTCACAGGGGGTCACACAGAGCCCACGCTGAGAGAGCCTCAGACACATCCACTGCACCACTTCCTGCTCTTATTATCGGCATTTATTGGCAGATTCCTGGGGCTGTCAGGAGCTGACTGCAGGGGGAACGCGGGCCATCCCTCCCTGGTGCTGGGAAAGTCCTGCTGCAGCCAGTGCTCTATGATCCATGGTCCTGATGGCTTCCTCCTGACACCATTCTTTGTACCATGACCTGACTGATGCTCAAAAGCTGAAGTGCACAAGGAGGAAAGTGGAAATTCAAAAAGGTGAGCTCCAAGAGGAAGAGAGGAATTGTGTTGTTAGGGGTGTAAGAAGGCTCCAAGGTTTTGCAACGAAGGTTTTGGGCAAGAGTGAAGCTGCTTTTGTGGCACAGGGCTTGCTTTGGTTTGTGAGGAGAGTCAGCATCCCAAGAAACTGATTTGTAGTGCGGGAAGAGACTCATCCATAGTGGGATTGTTTGGTTGCAACTGCTTTACCCTGGTAAAAAAAAACCCATAAATCTATAAATCTATTATTTGCCTACAAGAATAAATCTGCTTAGAGGAGAATAACTCCAGTAATTTATTGCCAACAATCATTTTGAGATGAACTGCAGAGAGAGTATCAAAAGTTAAACAATAATTTTCCCTTAGAGAATTAACTGATGGCAAATGAATATACATGGGAATTAAATGCCCAGAGATGTATTTATGGGGATTGCACTGCTAATGGAGGGAAGGTAAATGGGAGAAATTATGGGAAAAAGGATTTGGGATTTTAGCAGGTAGAATCCCTCTCTCACCCCAAATTAAAATATCCCATGAGCTGCTCAGGATCAGCAAACCAAAATTATTTTGATGCAAAAAAATTGCTGGAGATGCCATATACCAAGCCTGGCTGTCGAATCTGGCCTGGATGTATTTTTATATCTGGCTATATACCAGTTGAACAAATACAGAATTTATTTCCTGCTGAAATCAAGGCTAGCAAAATCTTCTCTTTTGAGTATTCTGTGAAGTATGTGTTTTAGGAAGTGCTGTGCTATTTACAAGGATAGATGTTATCAGAGAGTTCTCAGCAATGTTGTCTCTGCTCTTTTCCTTTGGGAGACACCACTTGGTGTTTTGCAGTCACAATAAGTTTAAAAAGAAGACAATGGCTTCAAGCCAGTGTATGTTATCACTGCCTGATGCTTGAGATTGAGACAACCAGCTAGAAACACATACATAAACCCAGGGGAATGAGCAAGTAGTGGCATTTTGTTAATTTTCTGGAAGCACTTGAGTGTTGGCTGAGGATCTTTATAAGCATTTAAGACAGACGGCCAAGAAATGTGCTGAGCTTTAACCAAGTATCTCGTGCCAAAAAAGAAGACTGAATTTTCTGAGAATTAAACTGATGCTGTGGCATTAAATCAAAGGTTTTGGACAAGTGTCCTACTTTATACTCAGTGCAAAGAAGTTTTGGGTATGGGATATGTTTGGGGGGTAAGGCCCTTGTGCTAGAACTCATCTTCCTGAAACTTCACAAAATTTTAATCATGCTTCTCATTTGTACATGTCTGTTGGCAATATATCCAACACACTCTCACTGGGCTTTCCATGGCCTTATTTTTTCAGATTTTTGCAAATTCTGCCTTTGAGAGATGCAAATATCACAGCAGTGGCAGTTTAAATCCTGGCTGCAGGGAACTGACACCTGAACTGGAAGTGGTGGCAGGTAATTCATTGGTAGTTTTGGCTGACTTGCAAAGGTAAAAGAAGAATCAACTTTGCTGTCAGCATGATGAGAACATGAGCCTGGGGTGTGAGGCTGCCCCACACACTGTCAGGCTTGTGGTCATCCATTTAAAGTCAGATACTACTGAAACAGAGTTGGTGATAAATCTGTCAAGTGGGGAGGGAGGAGACTGCAGTGAGTGCCTTCAGAGCTTTTAAAACTTGGGACATATTCAGAATGATCCTCTAAACAGGAAGGGCCTGTCTAAGGATATTTATCTTTTATTTTTTTTCCAGCTGTGTGTGGAGGCCAGCTGGAATATCCACTCTGACTATTTGGGAGATCCCTGTGGTGCCACCCAGTGTGAGCACTGATATTGGGACCTATTTTGCTTTACAGAAGTTTAACATCTTCAGATGACTTCATACAGAAAATACTCTCCTGCACTGGTATTGAGGTGGTGTGTTTTAGTTCAAGACACCTCATTTATCCACCACATTCTCAGGGCTTCCTTGGCTGTCCCAAACCTTGTCTGCTCTATCTATTGTTCCTCACCAGCATGAATCTTTCTGGGTTGTTTATGCTTTTAATCTAATTGAACCCAGTCCCTCATAAAGACAAGTTATGGTGCAATATTGCTTTTATTAGAAAGAATGAATGAGTGCCCTTAGCCCAGCTCCTAACAGGAAATGTATTTGATAAACTTCTCCTGTGGCACTATTTTCAGTTTGACACTGTAAGTCTGATCCTCCAGACTTCACTGCTGACTTACTGCTGTGGCAAACAACAGCAGAATGAGATGCAGTGTTGATATAAATGTTTTGGGTTTGAATTTTGTGGGGGAAAAAAGAGATGTTTATATTACTTTTGGCACAAAACCACTTTATATTTTTCCTACTCTTATCCAAAACCATCTTCTTTTGATAAACTGTGCATTTCTCTATATAAAAATGCTATGATTTTTTCTTCAGAATAGAAGTATCTGGAAATGTATGTGAAACCCATAAATATAACACCAATGACAGAGTGCTAGCATTTTTGTTTTGAGGTAAATTGTATCCTTTCCCATGAAACTGCAAATTCTTAACAATACACAGATAAATGTGAATATTTTATATTTAATCCTCTAAATATGAATGATGTTGGGTGTACACACCATGTTTTATCCACGATGGGAGCTGTGTAAGTAACAAGAAGCAGCACAAGTGGCACAGGGATGACAGAACACTGACTTTAGAGTGAGCACCAGTGGAAAAATGCCTGCACTGTCCATTCAATGTCAGAAAATAAATCTACATTTTGAAAAATGCCTTAATATATCATTTTACTCAGTGCTCCTGCATCTCAAGAAAACAATTAGAAAGCAATGGAGGGAGGTATAGAACAGTCTGGCTTTTTGGGTGCATATTGTGCTTTCTCACTCCTGTTTTCCTGTCCCTGAGGGGACACTCATCCCTTTCTACCTTGTGGAGGTTTCAGCTGGGTCAGGCCCTGGCGGGGTGAATTGTTCTGCTCAGCAGACATATCCTGGAAGCTTGGTCCACCCAACATTCAGCCCTTTTTTAGGAGTGGCTTCTCTCTTCCTCAGTGCCTTTCGCCTGCTTGTACCTCACATGAGAGAGAAGGGAAGCACCTACACACAAATGAAAGTCTCCTCTCTCCATACTCAGTTGAGTTTGGTGGTGGTGGGGTCTGGTTTTGTTTCCTTTTGTCCTGAAGGCACATCAGCTCTAGTGAGGCTGCAATAGCCTCTGTAATTGATGGGCTTTGAGATGATTTTATGGCTGGATCCTGCTAAGATAAGCAAATCTCTTCCCCTGGTTTCCAGTCTATCTTCTTAATAAAGATGATAATTCATGTTATGACTGGTGGAAGGGATGAGACATGGAGTGGTTTTGTGTCCCAGGCTGAAATGGGCATGACCAGCTCCTGAAGAAGTGCTGATATGTTGTTCTGGAAAGATTTTGTGTCTAGAATTATCCACCTCTGCATCCCTGCCAGCCTGGGATTCTCCTTCCTGAGGGCAGGGTGGGTGACTTGCTGAGCTAGAGCAGAAGCAATGGGCAGAGCAGGAGTATTCCTTGTTCTCCCTGGGCCAGTAACACTGTTTGGGATGGAGATCCAGCACCTCCCAGTACCCTTAAATGCACTGTATTAACACAGGGTGCAGGACTGGAAGGGAGTAGTGGGAAGGTCAGTTTAGGATGGTGCATAGCACCCTTTGTAACCCTTTGGTCTTTAAATAATTGCAGCAAAGCATCTCAAGCGCAGAAGCAATTTAAAGCACATTTCTGATATCCTTACTTTTCAGTCCCTTGGATTATGCAGTGAGATTATCCAGGGAAGGTGAGTGACACATACAGGAAGGAGCTGAGGGCACACAGATACAGAGAATCAGTGGGATGGTCCAAGATTTTGTTGTTTCTGCCTTTATGAACAGTTCCTGTTTGAAGATGATTTGGTCTGGCCAGGAGTGACCGACTGGATCCTGCCCTTGCTGCTGCCCTGGGAAATAAATCTCTGGAAATCAGCAGGAATTGCACTGCTTGTTTCTGTCATACAGCAAAGGAGTAAGGGAGGTGTAGCTCAAAAACAAGCTGGGAAAGGGTTTGGATCACAGGAGCATCACTGCAGCCAGGGGAGAGGGATGTTGAACACAAGGGTCCATAGGAGCTGAACCTTAAAATTAAATAAAAATAAATGTCTCTGTTGGGTCCAAAGCTATTCCATTGGATCCTGAGAAAGGCTGAAAGTTAGGCTTGGTAAATGCCAGGGTGCCATCTGCCTATGGGACTGAAAGGAAGCAATGAGGATGCTAAGACCAGGGAAGGCTATTTGTGCTTTTTTATTTCTCTTACTCTCTCGTAGAAAAGTTGAACAAATGAGTGGATGCAGATCAGTCTGGGAAATGCCCTCTCTACAAATTGGTTTTACACCAGCCAGACAAATAATGTGGGGAAAGGAATCTGCAGTTCCAGGAGCATGTTTGGTTCTCTCTAACACAGCTCTCCTGTTCTTTAGGCTTTTCTGATTTCCACACAGAAAATTAAACTGCCTCTTAAACTACAACTGATGTTCAATAATAACTCTATGGGGAGTGCTTCCAACTTTTACCTCTTATCTTCTTATCTTCTGGAATTGACACTTAATAGTAATTTGACAAACTCAATGAATAAATAAATTTTTGCTGTCTGTTGCTTCACCAGTGACATTTTAACAGTTCCCAAACCAGATGATATTCATTATTGTTTCTAAATTTGAGGTAGATGTTCCTATACAAATGGTTAACTAATCTTGCCTGTTCATTGCTGCTGTGGGAGATACCTCAGCATAATCCAAACCCACATGAATGCCATTAACCAGGCAGGACCTGTGAATTCAGACTCAGTTTCTCTGCAGCTCTCTGCACTTCAAAGTCTCTTTGAACTTTTTTACTGCACATATATGTTCTACTCAGAATTAAAATTTGTCACTGATTAATAGTAAAAAATCAGAACCTTATTCAGACCTGGGGCTGTGTGCTAGGGGTGCCTCAGTTTGATCTGATGCCTAGAGCTGAAGTGCAGTGTGGGACATCCTTCCAGGCACAAAAGCTGCCCATGACCTTGAGGAGCTCTCAGCAGAGCAGGGGTGGTCTTTCCTCCCAGATAGCAAACTCGGCCTTTTTATCATGTCTGCTGCCTATCAGGTAATGACTTTCTCTCTTCTTGCATTGACATCCTTATTATAGAGGCAGAATGAGGAAGATTGGATCACCAGCAGCCTGCAAATTGAGAATGTCAGAAGCAAAGAGAATGTGGCTCAGGAAATAAATCTTTTCCGCTGCTGTGGCTTTAGGGTATTATGTTGATGCCACAGCAGCTTGTATAGGTGCTGTTTCAAATTAACAGAAAAAATCTTCCAATTTTCAGATCCATGGTCTATTTTGCCAGCATGATAAATACCACTGCAGGGAAACTAATCACTCTGCAAGTATAACAGCCCACTTTCTGATGGACATGGAATATTTTCTCTCTATTTTCTCATATTCAAACAACTTGGAACTAATACAGTTTTATAAGCAGGACACAAAGCTATTACTTTTCTCAGAAACTCTGTATTAGGACTTGGAAATAAGTATGATGAGAATTCTCTTTTATCCATTAAAGTTATGATCACAAGCTCATATCCAACCTAGTTTGGTTGTGACTTGGATAGGGAAACCTTATAATTCTGGGTTTTTTATTGTGAGAAACTCAGGGTTTTTTGGGCACACAACTTTCTCATATAAAACTTTGGAAAAAAATGTTGCAATATAGTAATATTTCTTAAGGTTTGAAAAAATACAATGGGCAAATTATTTTATATTTTACTTTATCAGTCTGCTTGAACTGTGATCTGGATGTCTAGTGATTTGTCTTTAGGAGGCTGAGCTCTGCCTGAACTGTGTTTAATGTAACCTAAAGAGAGGAGGTGGCAGCTCATGGAACACAGAGCCCAGGCAGGAAACACAATCTGTATTTGGGCAACAAAATCCAACCCCAAACCAAAAATCCAAAACCTTCCACAGAGAAGTTCCTTTCCTTACAAACTTTCCTCTCAAGCTTCACAGAGAAAACAGAAAGGAGTCATGAAATTCCTGCTGGCTCAAACAGTCACAACTGGTGAGCACCTGACTTGAGCACTCTATGCATTTATGGATCTCTAAATCAGTTATTCACTTCTGATTTTTTTATTAAACTAGCTCACATTAATGATACTTTTTAAATGATGGAGTTTTGTATTTTCCTGGTGTTGCACTGAACTGTTCAAGTGTCTCTATTAGTCATCACCTTTAGGAATCCTCACCCTGCTCACAGGATTCAAAGCTCTATAATGAAGATCCATCTGCAACTAAATTTTGAGGTTGAACTGAGCTTCAGGAACCAGATCCACCTTCTATACACACCCCTAGCACTCCTTCTACAGTGCTTGTGCCCTTGAGCTGCTTCTTATTTAGGGCTTTTCTTATCAAAATTAATCCCCTTTCTTTTTCCAGCCTCCTTGCCAGTCTTCAGTAGGAGTAATCTGCTGAAAAAGCTGATGAACTGATTTTTACTGCTTTGAAAGTAATGATGATGGAAATACTGATCCAGGTAGTTGAGTAAGGAATGGGGTGCTGAGATAGAAAGCAGTTAACACATGCTGGGACCCCCAGGTTTTCCTTTAGGAGGTGGTATCACATGTGATACATCTTGGCTTTCTTTCAAGGTGAAATGAAATTTTTAAAATAATTAAAGTGGTTTGCAGCAGTGTTGTGCACTCTTACATGAATTATGGTGATGGTGTTGCAGAGTACACAAAGCCTATAGTATGATTTACATTATCATTTGTATCTGTGAAAGCTCCAGCAGTATCTGCCTGCATAAATCAAGGGGTTTTCTCATACCATTAAGAAATGATTTAATTCCTTCAGATTTCATCTGAGAAGAACTAGGACTTCTGCTTAGACAGATGCTGGAATGGCAATAATGGCAAGGCAGATATTGATTCTGGAGACAATCTCCTGGGTTCTTTGTTGCTGAAGGAGCCACTGAAATACAAGGACACAGAAAGATCTGTAGATATTAAACACTCAAACATTACTGTTTGAAAACCTGGGGGGGATACCTATTGCTGCTGTAAAAGCCACATTTGGAACAAGGATTGGTAACT
>VZRF01015171.1:114523-147123 GCA_013396875.1 Vireo altiloquus | reverse complement strand
AGGAGAGGAGAGGAGAGGAGAGGAGAGGAGAGGAGAGGAGAGGAGAGGAGAGGACTCACTGCCTGAGGGGCTGGGAAAGCTGACAGGCACTGGAGTTTCTCCTGGGCCACCAGAACATTCTGCTGCCTTGCACACAGAGCACCTGCTATAGGCTTCACATAGAGCCTATATATATAACAGTTAGAGGTTCCTTCCTCTACATAATGTAATGTTGGTCGCTTTTCATTTGGGGTGGAAAAGGAAAGACTTTAAAACCAACTGAATAACTCCTCCTAAACCAAGAGCAGCTTTTAGGAAAGGACATTTATTCACCTTTGGATGTAAACTGCAGTGTGTATATGTGAGTGTTTAACATAGAAATGCAGTTCCCACTTTGAGGCCTTTTTCAGGTCAGGGTTACCATCAATATCTGCATCAGCACCAGCAGCTCCATATCTGCTGGGATGTCAGGAGGGCTCTGAGCTGTCCCCAGACATGCTGAGAAGGACTGAGATTTACAGACACCCTGAGAATCACTGGTGCTTGCTGCACCATTTCCTCTCCAGGCAGCTGACAGTCTCGGCTGTTGGTATTCCCCCTGCTCTTACAAGGAAGCTATTTATTGTTGTCAAAGATGATTTCAACAAGGGAATATTTCTAAAGTGCAGTGTGCACTGTTCTGCATCACCACCCAGTGAGATTGAGAGAGAGTAATAATTGAGGGGTGCAGAGTCAGGCTGGAACAAGAACTTGGGCTTTTTCTGTGAGCACACTGTTCTGGAGATTGTACTCAATTGAAATAATTACATGTTATGGGAAAGTTGATTAAATTTTGAATCCAAAGGATTTCTAAATCCCTTTGTAATGAATGGTGCTGCACATAGATGAGAACCCCTGTGATGCCCTCAGAGCACCATGGACAATGCCTTAACCTGGAACATGGGCTGGGTTTTGTGGCCTTTTGAACAAAAGGGACCAGAAAATGGTTCAGTCCCAGAAAATAAGTGTGCCCAGCAGGGGTGCTTCTAATAAAACAGTCTAAATGAAAGCAGGGATACCACCCAGCTTCCACCTTCTTGAAGTTCAGTCTGTATTAAAGGTCACTAACTATTGCTGCTTTCTATTAATATTCACAGTGGTGGAAATGTGTTTGCTAAATTGTTCCCATTTACCCACTGGGAAAAAAAAGGGAATTTTTGAACAAAGCTCTGGGATTCTTGGTAGAGAAACTGGTATCTAGGCTGATGTAATGTCCTTTTCTATTCCCTTTCAAGTGCATGGGTAGACACATGGAGAAAGAAACAACTTTGTAATAGAAAAGGAAATAATTTCTGTCCCTGGTAGTCCTGATCACACATGACTGCAAAGGGATTTTAATCTAAATGCTTGCTAACAGCAAGGGCTTTTACATTGTGGATTAAAAATTTTTTTAAAAATCACAAAAACCCTGTAATTCCTTCAGTTTCCTCTCACCTGCTTTAATTATTCTTTTTAATTCAGTGCCGTAGATCAGGATTAGCTTGTTAGGTGCTTAATGAGGCTGAGAGCACTTGCATGGTGTGGCCAGCTCAGGAGGTCTATCCAAATTACCTAAACATTCTTCTTCCCTGCCTGAAGGCAATCTTGCACTACAGGAGCATCAGAATGTCCTTCAATATGAGGGCAATCTAAAGAGTTCACAGCAGGAGAATTTGCCACCATCTCGAAGGGATATATAAACTTAGATTTGTAAATTGTATTCTCCAGCTCTTAGAGGGACTCAGTTGCTGGATATGCTGCTGTTGAGTTCTGGTGTGAATGGATGAACCTCATCAATTTCTGGTGCATGAACAATCAGATTAAGAGACATTCAGATTAAAAAAAAGCTGAAATTTTCTATTGTTTGCAGTAGTAGACAAAGAATTTTTTTGTGAAGAAACTGAGAGCATGAAAATAGCTCTGATGGAGCCCCGAGGCCCCTGGCTCAGTTAATTTTTCTTCTTTTTCAGTGTCCCATATCAGGAATGAAGGAGACGAAACTTTTGTTGCACTTTCTTTGGTTGTTTATTTTTTCTTATCTCAGTTTCAGAAGCACAGCCTCAGCCTGGCTGTCTCTGCTGTTTTCAGGACTACAGTGGCTCCTGCTCTTGGGAGCAGAAGGTTTTTAAAACCTTATCACCACATAATTAATTGCTATATATTCTGTTGTTTCTTCTGTACCAATAACTACTAATTCTCGTTAACACTTTTCTTCTACGTCAGATTCCCTCCACCAATCACCCTGTGTTCACCTGACCTCAGGAAATGGAGGAGAAGAAGAAGAAAGAAGAGCCCAGAGCCAACGCCCTGAATCCTCTATGTTTGGCCTCCATTTACCTGTATATCACAAAACCTAAAACTACAAACCTTCACTCTGTGATAAACTAAACCACAATCCATTTCACACTCTCAGTGCTTTCAATTCATCCAGGAGTGTCAGGAGCCTTTTCCAGGGGCTCAGATCAAAGGCTGTGTTCCCCTGGGGTGCTCTGGGGGGAACAGGAACCCTCAAAGCAACAGGAAAAGTTTTCCAGCTTTCCTGGACTCCAGCATAGCTCCTATTTTACAGGACACTGCTGAAACCCAGGTGTGTGAGCTGCAGAAAAGTGAGTGCTCTTCTGAGAAAGGCTTGTTCATGGCAGTGATGGAGCACTGAAAGGAATAAAAGGGGGAAAATATTGCTCCAGGGTTACCAGAGCACTATTAAATCCCTGCATATTTCAATGGGATATGTTGTCTGTGCTAGACGCTGTCTCCAGAATGACCTTGGGGGGAAAGATGTGGGGAAAATCTCATCCCACAGCAGTGGAGTCCCAGAGCTTTGAACAGCAGGAAGGAGCTGGCCCTGTGCGAAGGAGCTGTGGCTCCTGGAGGGGACTGAGAACAGCCATGATCCAGTCCCAAAGCAGGAATTCACTTTAGCCCAGGGAATTCCCTCAGAGGTCCCCTGGGCAGAGGCAGGTGGGAATGGCTGCAACCCGAGGCCTCCAGCAGATCCCAGTGAGGGAGTGTGGGCCCAAGGGAGAGCCAGGGAATGCTGAGGCACCGTGGCAGCCTTGGGCCTCAGCTGCTGAAAGCACGGGCAGTGCACTGACAGATTGCTGAGATGGCAACAAATACCAGTGTAGAAAAGGTGGCTGCTTTCTCTTCAGAGCTCTGTGCTTCAATGTCAGCGTGGAAAGTGCAATAGTAAAAAAGCTGAGATGAGCCTCATATTAATAATGAAAAAGCTGACAGTCAGTGTAGATCTGCTGTGGAGAAGGTGTGAATTTAGGATCACCTGTTGCCTCAAAGCAATGTTTAAAGCTGTGTTAATTTGAGAAGTAGCTCTTCACCTCCTACTCCAAAGTTATAAACCCATGAACTTCACAGCATATCCTAAACAGAATTGTACTGGCAAAATGCCTGGTTAGAATGGCAATGGGAAATGGATACTTTTTTGATTGTTTTAATTATTCATGTTTTTAAAAATCCAAAGTGCCCACTGTCCTGAAGCTTGAGGAAAACCATGAGGATGGGAAAGGCTTCAAATCCCTGCATGTATCAAACAGTTCCTTTAACTCCTCATTCTTGTCCTGTGCATCACAAGGTTCTTTGAGGGTGGTGGTGTCTTTGTGCTGCAGAGATGTGTGTTCCTCACCTGGGGAAGGGAGAACTCCTGCCTTCCCTGCAAGCAGGAAAGGGAATGTGATTTGCAGTTAGGTGTTTATGGTTTGATGGCTTCTCTGCTTTGATTTTTTGTTTGTTTGTGTATGGTTTTGGTTTCTGTTTGTTGGGGTTGGTTCACTTAAGTTTCTTTTAGCTGCTGAAGATAAAGGACAGGCTGCAATTCTTAACTGAGGAAGGTATGAACTCTTCTGCAACAATAAAATCCTGTTTGAACTCCTGCTGCCTTCTGGATGGCTCCTGCATTGGTATTAATTGGAGAGATGTGCTAGAAATGTTATCAAGGGTAATCACTGTGTTTTATGGGGCTACATTTCCAGCTATAGACTGTTCAGCCAGTGTGTGCTGCCCTTATGCAATTAGTTGTGAATAGCACCTAGTGCAGACTTTCACTGTCACCTTCCTTGTGCTCACACACGATACAAGAAATGTCCTTCTGCTTGGATTACTGCAGCAATTGATGGATTCATATTTACTGTGCCATTTGTTAATACTATCCCATTAAGTCCTTCTGGGAATGAGATCACAGATTTTTCTAAGGAGCAGCTGCTGCAGAGTTTCCTGAACCACCAGACTTTCGGGCTGGGCCAAGGAATGCAGGGCTGAGGATCCAAGGGGGTGGCCTGGTTGCAGCAATATGAGCTAACAATGGCCCAGCCTGCAGCCTTGGGAAGGTGTGGGCAGCCTTGGGAAGGTGTGGGCAGCCTCGGGGATTCCGGAGGTGCTGAGGGTGTTCAGTGAGCTCTGCGGTTCAGAAAGGAAACTCACTGCTCCTGCTCCCCTCCTGTGTCACTTGGTTATAAGAGCCTGAAGAGAGGCTGGAGACAGCCCAGCAAGGTGTGTGTTAATTCCCCATGTTGCCCTTTATCAGTGTTTGACTGCCCAAAAGCTCTACAAAGAGAGCCATATATACCACCCCTAGAAAATCACTGTGACTGGGAAAAAAAGAAATGAATTTACAACATTTGTCAAGGTGGTTTCTGACTGAATTTTGGTTCTATTTCCTCTGATTAATTTAGCACAAGATTTCTTCTTTGATTCTTTCCCTGACCACAGGGTGGACATCCCAGCACAGGTTCCCTGGAATGTCTTTTGCAATATTATTTCTCTCCCCAGACAAGTCCTCCTCACCAGCAGCTCCTGAGTCGTTACAGGAGGGATCAATACAGTGTCCAGTCAAATTCTCTGGTGCACAGGCTCAGTTATCTGCTCTTGTCTCAGTTATTCCCAGAGATGAAGTTACAAAGCAGCAGCCACGACACTGAGGAAGGATTCCAAGGGAGCAGGATGTCCCCAGGATGAGCTGGGGGAATGCTGGTGCTAGGGCAGGCAATGCAGGTGCAGAATGATCATGGTATGAGATCAGATTAATTGCTCATCCATGCATGCATCTGTAATTAGGAACATATCTTTAATCATTATTTGCCATCTTATTTAATTAGATTTGAATTATACCTTTTTGTTGTGGTGGCATTTTTTTCACTGAAGTTTTAATCTTTCTTGGAATTTTGGAAAATTGTTTTTGCTCTTAGTAGTAATATTTTTTTTTCCTAACCTTTAAAGGAAACTTTAAGCAGAGAAATCTAATTTAAAGGTTTTATATACTCTATAAACACTGTCCTTTGGGTTCTGACTCAAGATAATTTAATCTGAGCACATCAAACCCATGTCTGTCTCCTACAAATGTGTATAGATCTATATTATCACAAATAGTTGCTGTGCTATGATCCTAAATCAAGATTAATACAAACTCAATTTGCCTAATGTCAGCCTTAATCTTGGCTTTAGTGAAGAGCTATTCTCATTCTTATTGGCAATTTCTACTGATAAAATGAAGCTTTTTCTTCACTGTGACTTAGGAGAATGCAGCAGGATTTTCATAGTGTGGTAGGAAAGGTGCTGACTTTAAGGCTTGTTTAATTTCTGTTTGTTGGATGCCAGTTTGCATCACAACTCATAACTGTGGGGGAGAGGGAGGGAGCTGCTGGCCCAGCTCTTCCTTCTGCTGGTACAGAACCATCCTGGAGGAGTGTGCTGGGAGCAGAGATGTCCCTGCAGAGCCCCGGGGCTCCAGGTGCCCCTTTTCCTGAGGAACATGGAGCAGAGTGGTTCCCTGGATAACCAAATGGCTTCTGCTGGCTTCCAGGAGGAAAATTTGTGTGCTTATTTTGCATTGTGTCAGCTCCTCTGTTCAACACACGGCGGGAGGAGGTGGCCCTTGCTGGGCTTTGCATGGCACAGCCACACCACAGGAATTCAACACCTGAGTAGCCAACAGAGTTTGTTCTGTCCCAGTAGAACAGAGATGTATCAGGAATGTGGCATCGAAGTGCTCTCTCCTTTCAGAAGGAAGGGATGATATCAGTGCCCAGGAGCAGCCCAGCACCAAGCCACGAGGATGTTGAGCTCACAAGACGAGGCAGTCGCTCAAGCACCAAACAATAACCTAAATGTGCAGGATTTTAGCATGGAGACTTGTTTTGGCTTGTTCACTCCTGAAATCCCACACTGGCCTGTCAGCACTGGGAGGATGCAGTGTGGTGAGGCTGCAGGGACAGTGGGACACACTGGTGGCACCATGAATGCCACCCCCACGTGCCATGACTGGAGGCGTTTCTGAGGGATTCTCCTTCTGGCTGTTCACTTAACTCTACCCTTCCCTGAATTCCCTTGGGATTTTATTTACACCCCCATGGCCCTTTCTGTGGCTCGTGATCTCTGTCACGCTCTGTGTTCAGTCACATCCTATTTCTGCACATTTTTCCTGCACTTGCTGTGACCTGTGAGGAGGGATGAATTACCAGCACACTGTTTCCTTAAGCTGAGCAATTACTTTGAATGAATTTTACATGGGTTATGTGAAGATAGAAAGTAGGAATAAAGAGACTTGCTATGGAAACAGGATTTTTTTTTCACTTTTTTTGATGCTTTCAACTCTTCTGCAGTGGGGATTACTGTGCTATTTATTCTTCATGGTGAAAATATGACAGTTATGTCTGTTAGATTTTTCATATTTTTCTTTATATTCCTTAGAAAGTGAGAAATGTAAATGACATTCCTGTACTGTCTTTGGGTATTTTGTTTTCATTCTGATGATGTCTCCTTTCTCCAGGCAACAAAAATTAAGATGTTGCATTATATGTGTCTCATTCATGCATTTTTTTCAGGTGAGCTGTCTGTCCTTCTTGTTAGCTCACAGAGTATTTCCAGAATGGGGGTTCTGTAGAACTTTGCCAAGCCCTGCTGCCTCCTGTCTCCAGTGTAGTGTTTAGAGCAAGGAAACTTTAAAAGCCCAACAGAAGCTGTGGACTGACGTCTCTGTATCTTATTGAAGGGATTATTTTGCCTTATATATTTGCTGACCGATCTCTGTGTTTCTGCACCAATTATTCCCTTCTACATGTTTGTGCTGTGCTGTATAAAACATTCCCAGTACTGAGAATCAGGATTCCTTCAGCAAATTATGTGTGCAAAAGCTACCTGACAAGCTCAGGGATCCACATCTTATCCTCTTGGTATTGAACGAGTTATAAAACAAGAAGGACAAATGCATCTCTACACTGCTGACATTAAGCCAGCAGTTCTAGTCTGAGAGGAGGAGAGAGAACAGTGATATTTGTTATCCCCTGCTAAATGCAAATAAATTCTATGTCTCTTTCTTCGGGAGATTGCTTCCCTGAGTCACCAGGGTTCATTTACATTTGGGTGACATCTACAAGAATTTTGCCAACACAGCTCATTGCTGCAAACATTGTGTCAGTTCTGACATTTCTCTTTGCTGGAGAATCCCCAGAATGGCTCTGTTTGCTCTTGGTGGCAGACGTGGAGTCACACAGAGAGCGCTGCCAGCCTCAACCACTCCTGCCTCCCGCCGAGCACCATTCCCTCAGCTCTGCCTCCACAGCCCCTTACGGCCAGGGTGGCTACAGAAACCTTTCCCAAAGCCATTTGACTCTGGAAGCAGGAGCAGCACCTGGATCTGGCTCCTGGAGCAGACATGGGGCAGGTCCCAGGCCTTGTTTGTGGAGCAGAGGCACAAACACATCACCACGATGTGCTGGCAGAGCTCCCTACAAACACCAAGCAGCTCCAGCCCCAGACAGGGATTCACATTCACAGGGATCCAGCACTCCTGGGGCCAGACAGTCCATGGAAAAGAAAGGTTATTATCCCTGTAGCTGCACTGAAAGGATGCTTAATTCCCAGCAAAGGCTCTCTTTCCACTCTAACTCACAAGTGTGTGTTGCAAAGGTGGGGAGGGAGTCAGTGCCAGGAGCGTTATCTAAGTTAGACCCTCAGCTCTTTGGTCCTCCTTTCCTACATCCCTGCTTTGTGCATTTCCCTGGCTCTTCCATGCACAAGGATTGAGGCATCTACTTCCCTCTTCAGAGCCAGTGTCATCAGGGTTTCTTTCATTTATAAACATCATTTACAGGTTCTGTGAATTACTGTTGTTAATGGGAGTCACCAATGATCCTTAGTAAGAGACATCAGATATTTCCTTGTCTACCATTCCATGTACTTTCCTCCTGCCCTGCTTATGTATTTATGTGTAATGTGCATTTATTTGTTGCTCCCCTCTGGGGAACAAAGCCTGGCAGCTACAAACACTTCTCTTGCAACGCAGTGATAGGAACAAGCCTCTTCCAGAAGCCACTCAGATGAAACCAGCCACATTATTTCAGTTATGACTCAAGGCAGATTTGAATTTAGGATTTCAAGGAGGTGTTATGCCCCCTGGCCCTGCTGGCTGTTTTCTATTCACTCTGTTCACTCTGTATTTTTCATCTTATTCTCAGTTCAATGACAGCATACAATGTTTTCCACTAACTCATATTTTGTAAAGATAATGTGCCAAAAACTGGAATCTGGTATTTATTTATAAAGAGTTGGGCCTCAGTTCAGGGAGGTGCTTATGTGCATAGTTTATGCTCTGTAAATGCATCCTTGATTTTTTTCCTACAAAATTTTCCAATTCAGGGGGCACTGAGATTCCTGTTCTAAAACTGTCACTGTTTCACCCCTTTAGATTGTGGGAGAAGGTTTTGCCTTGCTGATGGGCTTGTCTTGCTGTTTTCAAGTTTGTATTATAGAAGTGTTAAAATCACAATTACCACAATGTTTAAAAGAGCTTTTGCTCAAATTCATAGATTCATATGACAGATGAAGGAAAAGGCACAGCAAGGTAACTCCTTTAACTAGAACAGTTTCTTGGCTGTGTTTGTGGGTTTATGGAGCAGCCTTTACAGTCTGCCTCGATAAAAACTTTCACACCTTAACTTCTCCCCTGAAAAAGGGCAGCCATTCAGAGAAATATGTTAATATACTTCAAAATATAACAATACTACTGATCATTTCTCACTTTGAAACAGAGCTGGTCATTCTTTACATCTTGTCAGATAATATACTGTCGTTATGTCTGTCTTGAAAATGGCTGTATTTAGCAGAATTGAGCATTTTCTAAGTTCATTTTCTAAGTTGATGGGACAAGGGGAGTCACTATCAGAATGCCTGTCCCATTTGAGGAGGAGCTGGCACTGCAATCTTTGCTTGACAGTCCCTGCTCCTCCTCCTTGGTTTCCATCAGCCATTGTCAGTGCTTCCAGGGGGGAGGCAAAGGGGCCACAGCCCTGCACCTTTGTGTCTCTTGTTCCCTGTGGGCCAGAACTCCATGCTCAGTTGTTATTTCCTAAGCCCTCTATTCCTTTTAGCTTCTGAAAAGATAAGATGTCAAATTAGAGATGCATAACACAGATAAAAGTTCTGCTCTAATTAACAGTTACTTGAGGGCTATTGCAATTATGTCCTTTGTTTATTTCTGCTTGCAGAAGTCAGTAGTGTGTCAGTGAATTTTCTATATCAGGCAACATTAACAAATACTGACCCTCAGCAGGCAGTAAAATACTCATTAAATAAAACCCAATGCCAGCAAAGAAAATGGGAGGAATATGCTGAATAAACAACTACTGAAGAAGCAGTCTTCCAAATGAATCCTTAGAAAGGATAACTAAAAGTTGTAAGAGAAGAGGATATTGTTGTCATTAGTTTTGATAATCCAGACTAAGGCAATCTGTGAATTTTATAACCAGCCCAGCAGCAGCAGTTTTGCAAGCAATAGGCTGCATTTTGTTGTGGCAGGGAAACATCTAAATCTAAATTCCCCTACTAAACACTGATAAATGTTGTGAATGCTCCAAAGAACTGAAGCCCATCTGGAGGTCACAGCAAGTGCCTATGCAAGTGAAGAAGAAATGAGAGTAACAGATAACAGTGAATTCAGAACTTAACTGCATGACAGAGATGGCTTAAACCATTGGTACAACAAACAGTCTGAGGCCTTAAGAAGCCTGAATTAGTGTGTTTATAAGAACTGATTTATTAAGTTGCCCCAAACTGGATGCTGATTAGGTTATTTTCACTTTCCCCCCTCCCTTTATCTTTTCCTTTGGGATGTTTGAGTATTTTTCCTAAGAGAGAAAATTGTGTAATAAAGATTTTCTGAACATAAGGAATATAACTTTGTTGCTTCATAGGAGTGCTAGGCTATTGTAATTCAGCAATTTTCCAAGCTGACAAGTACAGTTACATTCATTAGCTGAGTGAAGAAGTGAAGTTAAAGGGAGCTGAAATTACTTCTCAGAAGGAAATTGGCAGGCACAGGACAGTCTGGGCCTCTTGAGCTGGGATTTCTTCCTGTCATCTGTCTATCCTTCAATGGTTCCTTTAAACTAGGTTCTCCCATCTCTCTCAGTGGTGTGTGATGGTATCACACAAGATTAAGAGCAAATATTGCCCCACTTTTGGAACTTTGGAGCTTCTTTCAGGAATCAGTGCTCTCACCCTTGGACAGTAAGAAGAGCCTGGCTGCACCTCTGGGGAGGCTGAAGCTCTCTGGAATGCCCCCCTGAGCACCTGCCTTTCTCTGACAATCTGGAGAAGGTCTGTGTGCCTTCCCTGGAATTGTTGGCAAGGACAAGGAGAAGCCTGGCTACAAATTTGCAAGAGAACTGTGAAACTGCAAATTCCTTTTCTTCAGCTGGACCAGCTCTAAAAGGGCAATGGAATGCATGGGAACAAGGAATGCAGTCATTTGTCATTCTGGTGTATAGAATGAGGAGAAAAGACTCCCAGTTTTAGACAATCAGAAGGTTTCTCTTTATTCTGAGATTGATTTTTTTATAGGGTTTTATGCTATTAGTTACTTGATTGGTTAAATGACACAATGCTTCTTTATTACTACTGGATGAGATAGAGCATATTTTGAAAACACACACAAGAAAATAACAATCTAAAGTGAAAAACAGCACCTGTTATTTTGAGAGTAAGAGATGTTTACAAAACTTATTAATTTTTTCTTGAGAACATGAAATGTCTACAAAACTGTTCTCTTTAAAAGTAAAATGTTTTTCCTTGGGAAAATTCAGGCCTGGTGCTGGATCTCCCTAAGATTCACTAAATGTCAGCCCCACAGTCATTAGTTTAATGTTTAATGTTTTCATATTTAATATTTCAAGTGCTGTTATGTTTATGCAATAGATGTTTAAATAACAGTGCTGTGCCTCTCTTGGAATCAGCTTTTCTGACAAGAACTGTCCAAAATCCAAGTCTGGATGGTGTTCAACCACATTTTCCTCAAGTCTCCTGACAAGATTCTGTTCACCATCCTGCTTTGACTCCAGGCAGGATTACCTAGAGAGGACTTTCCATAGGCAGGATTATGTACATGACTTTCTGTGAAGCTGCTGGAGAGGGATGCAGCTGATGGATCCCAATGGCCTGAGGTGCTCCCCAGAGAGGCAATCTGGGCCTTGGCTGTGGAGATGCAGCTCTTGGAACAAACAGAAACCTCCTGGTAACTTGAGCCTTAACTAAAATCTTCACGACAGAATTATTTTAGGGTACTTGTATGCAGTGTTTAATTTCTCTACTAATAAAAGGAGAAGTGTCAAGTTACATAAAATACAATTTCCTTGAGCTGAAAGCCTCCACTCAGGTAAGCCTTGGGACTGGGAGCAATGCTTACACAGCTTGTGATTCTCTTTGGCTTCAGTGGGGTGAATTCTTTGGTTCCCATGAAAATGTACATTTAAACCTGAAGCAGAATTTTACCCTCTCATACTACTTTCTCATGGTTTCAGGAAAGTCTCGAGATAGAAAATACAGCCTAAAAAAAAAGGAGATAGGTAAATTGAGACACTAAAAGACAGCTCAAATCTTTGTGTCCTTTTAGCCTCTCTGCTAAATGAGTGGTGAAGGACTGGAAAAAGGGGAGATGAAGGCAAGAACATCTTAAGTGCTACAGGTCAGCACCAGTTTTCCAAGTGTATTTTCTGGGAAATGTGTGGTTAACCCTTGAGCAAAGGTCGTACATTTGATCTCCTCTTCCAGCAGGGGAAATATCAGCTTGTTTTCTCAACTGGAACAAATCCATGCATTGCTTCTCAGGGCAGCTTCCCCTGAGTTCATGCAGCACAATGCTTTTGCTAAGCCTTAGCAGTGGTTCTACTTCCCATCTAAGAGGATTTAACAGCAAAAGCCACCCTCAGCTGGGAAAAGAGAGCACAGGAAGGAGAAAGGGAGAGGAAGAAAAATACAGGAGTGTGGTTTTTTGTGGGGGGATTCTGTTTGACTGGGACAGAAAGGAACAGGCAAATATATTCATACTTGCAATGCACTTTAAACAGTTTATGTTCTTTCCCATTAGGATGAATTTCATGGTAGCTGCACATTAAATGCAATACTTTACGCCAGGGCTTTGCTTCCTAAATGCTAAAATTAAGCTCTCGGAGTAAGATAGGAAGTAACTATTTTGTCTCTGAAATCCAGGACAGCTAAGGAGGGTAAAAATTAACTAAATTCAGGGAAATTAGGCTGCAATATGGAATTTTTTTTATTTTGACATTATTTTTTCTTTTCGAATCAATCAGTGTGATTATAAGAATTTATTTCCTAAGCTGCCCCCAAATTGCATGCTGTTGGTTTGTTTTCCCCTTTCTCCCCACCTTTATCTTTTTTACCTAGAGAGGACTTTCCATAGGCAGGATTATGTACATGACTTTCTGTGAAGCTGCTGGAGAGGGATGCAGCTGATGGATCCCAATGGCCTGAGGTGCTCCCCAGAGAGGCAATCTGGGCCTTGGCTGTGGAGATGCAGCTCTTGGAACAAACAGAAACCTCCTGGTAACTTGAGCCTTAACTAAAATCTTCACGACAGAATTATGTGAAGTTATTCCATGCAGTGTTTAATTAATAATAAAATGGGAAGTATCAAGTTATATTTTATTTTTCTTTGGGCATGAAGCCCCTCCTCTGCAGAGCTGTGTGTATTTGTGGGAATGCACACATCAGCTGTGCTAAGCACACTCTGAGGGCTGGAATCCTCTCCACGAGTGACACATGTGGCTTCTCAGGCTGGTGTTGGTTACTGTGATGTCCTAAACAGCTTTTTAGGACTTTTGGAGCTGTGGCTCAGCACACTGGGACTGTTATTCTTCCATAACCATAATGCCCAGGAGCCATGGCTGGGTTACTGGGTGTGTGAGGTGCTACAAAAAGAACAAAGATTCTCTCCTCCCACATTCTTCTTGTTTGATCCACCACTTGTTCAGGCTCTTCCTGCCAGGCTGCTTGGTGGCAACAGCACAGATGTTTTCTATCTTGCAGCAATATGCTGAACATATGATGGAAATCTATCCTGGAATACAGCCTCCCTGGAAAGTCCACTCTTACTCTAAATACACACTGTGGATTTTGAGGACCCAAGTTTTTCCTCTGTTCCTCCCCTGAAAATTCACTCTACCTTGGCTGGCTACAAAGCTTTTTCTGCACATGCTTAGGTCTGAAAGGTTGTGTAAAATACTGTAAATCCTCTTTGTTTTACAAGCACCATTCTGTGTGTAAGCCCTGGGGAATCCCTCTCCTTGTCTCAAACAGAAAACATGGGATGCCTCTGCCATTTGCTCATGGCTGAACAAACTGCCAAGAGCCCCAGTGTGGCCAGACTGCCCACAACAGTGGTGGATCAAAACCTCGAGGCTTCATTCCTGCCCACAGCAGTGGTGGATCTCAAAACCCTGTGGCTTCATTCCTGCCCACAACAGTGGTGGATCTCAAAACCTCGAGGCTTCATTCCTGCCCACAACAGTGTTGGATCTCAAAACCTCGAGGCTTCATTCCTGCCCACAACAGTGGTGGATCTCAAAACCTCGAGGCTTCATTCCTGCCCAAAACAGTGTTGGATCTCAAAACCTCGAGGCTTCATTCCTGCCCACAACAGTGTTGGATCTCAAAACCTCCAGGCTTCATTCCTGCTCATAACAGTGGTGGATCTCCTCAGAACACCGTGGCTTCATTCTCACAGCTGTGGGCTCGAGATTTCCATGAGTTTTGTGATAGTAAAACTGGTGTGATAAGGCTGAGAAAGAGCTGCCAGTGTTGGTTTTCCCCTTTCCTTGGTATTTATTTCTGAACTCCTTTCTTAGCATCTCTTTTTGCTTCCCCCTTCTCATTTCTGAGATCCTGCATGGCTGATATAAAGCAATCTCTTATCTAATGAGTGCTGAGGCCTCCTGGTCACTGCTATAGACACCACTGAATCTGATTTGATCAATGCCAGTACAAAGGGTTTGATTCCCTCCCGAAGCCCAGGAACAGGAACCCAGGATATTGGATTAGGCACTAATGGCACAGTGGGCAGGAGGTTTTTGAAAGTCATTTCCCTTTCCCTCTGTCATTAATCTGCTCCTGTGGCTGATGAGCTGCCAGTGTTTTAAGAAGCAGATCTCATGAATATTCCTTAGTGACAGGCCAATCCAGAAGCCCCTGGAGTGAATGCACAGTGGGCACACAGGCTGAAGAACTTGGCCATTTATTTATCTTTTTAAAGAAAAAAGCTTTTCTCAGAGAAAATGAGAGGTGTTGGACTAATAACCTTATAATGGGCATACAATGGGAAAGCTTTTTATTTTCAAACCTGAACAAGGCACAACTTTCCATGCTTTGGGATTCTATAATCTGAAATTAGGTTTTTGTTTAAGGGCCTGAACAATCACACCACAGCTGTAGTTTAAACCTAAGTACCATCAGAGAGGATCTAGTCCAAAGCAAAACCCCACCATGCTTTTGTGATTAATTTTTAAGAACTCCAGCATTGACAGGAATGATTGAGCAGTTTCCAGACTGATGGGGGTGTTTTCTTGTGGCAATAGGAAATACATCTCTTTGTTTTATTTTGGTGGCTATATTTTACCCCAGTTCTCTGGGTGACTGCTCTGTTCTGTTAGTTGATAGCTGAGAGTGAATTGCTGTTTTTTTTCCAAATGAAGTTGCACACAGTCAGCTTCCCTGGGAATCCCTATACAGCTATAGTCCACCAAAAATTCCATGATCTCAAAGGCTAATGACAGATTCACTTGTGAGTAGAAATAAAAAGTACCTAAGGTCTGCTTCTAGACATTTACTGGGGAGTTAATTTTTTTCCAGAAGTGCCTGATACTGTCCTCGTTTTCCAGTTTCTTGCATGTTTGAAAGTGAAATTATTGTATTGAGTTTTCAGCAGGGTTCCAAAAGATAATGGAATTCTTTAAGGTCTTGCATAACCATCAGTTGCCTTTACTGTGTATAACACAGTTTTATAAGTCCTGTTTCAGCTTTACTGAAAGATATTTGGGTTTCTGGAAAGCCAGAGGTGGGGGAAAGAACTGGAACAAAATTGAAATAGAGCAGACCAAAATAACACAGCAAAGCATGTTATCAGCATTGAAAGGCTTTTTGACTTTGCTAAATATTCCAGATAATGAATTTAAGAGAGAGCTCTGCACACCGCAGGGCTGTATTACCATCTGCCTGGCTCTGTAATTAATTGATTCTATCACAAAATTGCTTTGCTAATTAGATGAAAAACAGCCTGGTAGTAGTACTTGGAGGGTTCATCTGCTGGCCTGTTGAGTGCTGTGCAGTATTTGTGTGTCCATCCTTCCATTAGAAGCAGGGATTGTGATCCCAGTGGCACCTAGGGGTGCTCCCCTCTCTGCAGGGTGCAGTGTGTGGCCTTCCTGTGCTCACACATTTTCAGCCTGAGGAAGTCATCTCAAGCCTACTTAGGGTCAAGCTGTCAGCAGGAACAGATGCTGGTGAAGGTCTTCTACCTGATAAATCTTCTTCTTTTGTTGGAGGTTCCACTCCCTATAATTCCTGAAGTTCACAGTAAACTTCCTGATAAGCTGCAGGGTGTTGGAGTCCAAGATATTTTTGGAAAACCCCTCAAATTGCCCTGGGGGGTCTGGGACCCTCTCTGGGACCCCAAGAGGACACAGCCTTTGATTTGTGCCCATGGGAAAAGCTTCCAACACTTATGGATGAAATAAGAACGTTAAGAATATAAAATAGATTATAGTTTAGTTTATCACAGGGTGAAAATTTGTAGTTTTGGGTTTTGTAGTATGGAGGTAAAAGGGAAGCAAGATGGAGGTTTTTGGGTGGTGTTCAGAGTTCTTCTTTTACTCCATTTTCTGCTGTGACAGTGGCACAGAGACATTGGCAGAATAGATTTGAGGTAGGGGAAATGTGTTAAAAATAGAGGATAGTTATTGGCACAGAATTATAAATACAGTATGTTTTAATAGTTAATTGGGTGAAAAGTTTCTAAAACAGCTCTGCATTCTCTGTCTCGTGGCCTTGCAGCTGGAAATTTAGAGAGCTAAGTCCAAGTGTAGGGTGGCTCTCTGAATTTGAGATAAGAACTTGAATAAACAACAAGAAAAACTGAAAACTGCAAGTCCAGCTCCTTTTTATCTGGTATGGGACTTTGACAGAAGAAGAAAAACCTCTGGTTTAGGGGAGCAGATGTGTCAGCAGGGAAAATCTGAGGAGCTGCTTCAGCCTCCTATTCAAATCCAAATCCAAATCCTTCCTGGCTGGTAATGAAGAACAACTTTGACAAGGGCTGTTTTCACAGACAGCTCAAAAGGTGGAACATGGCTTTATTCTGCTATATTATTTTAGTGCAGAAATTATTTATTTGTAACACACTGAAAATAGAAATTTTAACCTATTTATGCATTAGTTTTACATTATTATTTATTATGAGAATTATAAACTTCCAGCCCAGTGGAAATTAATTTCAAAACATCTGCTCAGCATCCACTGAGGCACTTTCAGTCAAGGAACACCATATTGTGTGGCAGAGATTTAGACTACAGGTTTTGTTTGGGTTTAAAAAAAGGCTAAACAGCTTTTTCCTCCTCCTCTGCAGTTAATTCATCATAACTACAGGGAGTAGTAGGTCCTGCTGCACCCTACTAATGTGAATGAGAAACACACAGAGCAGTGGGAGCACTGCTGGCTGCCAGCACTGGGTAAAACAAAACATTGTGTCCTTGAAGAAACTGCAATTTAGCAGAAGGTTCCAATTTCCACTGGGAATTTGTGTGTGAGAGTGTGGGGGATGCAGATGTGGCCTCTGAACAAATGTGGGGAGATGATGGCCATGTGGTACTGACAGTCTGATAGCTGTAGCTCTATGGTGTGCTGCACTTGCCTGTTAAAATACAAGTTTAAAGTCACTTAAAGCCATTTATCAAAAGATTTTTAGGTCGTTGAAATAATAATATAAAAGTAAAATTCATCTATCTATCTATCTATCTATCTATCTATCTATCTATCTATCTATCTATCTCTCTACCTATCTATCTATTCCTGCTTTTATATATATAAAATCCTTTTAAATTAAAAAAAGGTGACAATCCCCATGTCTCTGGAAACCTCAAAATAAATAAACAGCGATCCTATGTGATAGATCTATTTGCATTTTTAATCAGTGTCCTTAAGCAGCATGAGAAATTCTCCAAGGACACACAAATAATGGGTAAGTGATATGACTGACACAAGCTTTAAAGGTGTCCATTAATAATGATTTAACAGAAAAACATGCTACAAGAGAATTATACTCCCTTCTTGGTAGCTGGTTTGGATTATTTATGGGCTTCATACAAAGTAGATTAAGTTTTTCTTGGCCAAAATAAAATTAAATTTCTCAATTGAGATGCCATTAACTGTAAAGTAAATGTAACAAATTTAAGATGAGAAAGAATAATGATAACTAACATGTAAAAGTCAGATATTTTCATTTGTGCTTTATGGCTCAAGGATGTATAACATGAGATGACTGTTGCCTCAGCAGGCAACACGAGGTGCTTAGATCCTGCCAGGAAGTCCTAAATCTCCTAAAATATATTGGGATGAACCAAGTATACCAAATATACCAAATACCAAACGTATTCTGAAGGAACCAAAGGGTTTTCTACCTTGGCTAAATGTTTAGATGTCATTGTTACAAAAGCAGAACGTTAGACATAAGAACAGAGAATGATTCAAGTGGAGTGCTTCTATCCTGCACACAGGAGAAAACTAATATGACACATATATAATATATATGTTTAGATATATACTCATCCCTGACATATTAGTTATATAATGATATGCCTTACATGATATTACCTGTACATTAGTCCCAAAAGTGGGGATTTTATACACAAGTACTTTTTCACGTGCTGATTTAGCCACATGTTCACTGATGACTTCCTGATGTGAACACAAGTCCTGAGAAATCTGCCTGGCAGCCTTTGGGTTCCACCTGGGCCTGTGCTGCATTCCTGGGCAGGCTGGCACTGGAGGGAATGCTGCACCAGGGGCACTCCAGTGCTGCCAGTCAGCTCTGCTGAGGCTGCTGCTCTCTGTCTTGCAGAGGTGCTTGGGCACCTGCCTTGTCTGGAACCTTTCTGTGCCTGTGGGGTGACAGCTGTTGGTGCCTCAGTGGTGACACTCTGCTCCAGCTTCACCTGTGAAGAGCCAGCCTGTGAACACTGAACATCATCAGTCCTTCCTCTGACAGATAATGAATTTTCCTGCAGGCAGTTTCTGAGTTCTGTGCACTCCTGTAACCACTGCAAATGCTGTTGGTTTGGAGCTCTTAATGACTGTAGCATGTTCAGAGCAAACCTGTGAGTACTTGACTCTTATTTTGTCAGCTGTCATTGCTGCAGGTTTTTATTAGCACTGAATTGACAGCTTTGCATTTAGAGAAAAATATATTTACATATATTAAGGAGATTGTTGCCAGTCACTACTTTATGCACACCTTTATAGAAGGGCAGGAAAGAACACATTCTGTGTGCAGTGTAAATTGATTAAAGGTTATTGTGGGATCCTGGCAAAATGCAATATTGTCCAAATCTGGATTGTGTTCCCATTAAACCTTCCACAGCCACACCCAACAGGTTCTCTCAAATGCCTATGTCTAGCTGTAATCTCTGCTGATTAGGTTGGGAATTCAGAGTGTAAGAACCTGAGATCTTGCCTGAATTCAGGTCTTCTGTTCCTCACATGGACATTAACTGTAAACCTTAGGAATTCTCAATACAAAGTCATAATCTTTTGTGCTCCATGGATCTGAGCTGGCTGCTGCTCTGCTGTCAGTGTTGTGTGGGGCTGGAACTGCTCTGGGAATAGTGGGAACAGGTGGTGCTGAGCTGGGATGGTGGTGAGGGCCTGCTGTCCACACTCTGCATGTCCAGAGGGTTTCAACTTTGCATTTTACCTCCATGTATCTCATGCCCATTTGAGGATGGCATGTGCTAGACTGACTCCTGAATCTCATTTTTTGGGTTACTTTCACCTGAAGTGTCTTTACAGTCCACTCTGCCTTTGGAACTTCTGGTCCTTCTGCAAAACGGAGGCCATGTTCTTCTGTGTAAAATGTCATGGTAACTAAAATCCACAAGTCTGCAAGTACTTCTAATTAGTGACAGCATGTGATCAGTGCTATTTGTAGTGTGTAGAATAGAGGTCTAAAAGTAGTTTGTCCTCTTAGATGTTGCTAGTCACAAAGTGGGTATGCTAAAAGGGAGATTTCAGTGTTAAAACTGTAGCTTGACATTAATGTGTAAACATAACAAGCACGAAGCAGGAACTGAAGAAGCTGAGGTGGTTACATCTCCAAGTTTGCTTGTAAACAGCAGCTGCTGAGACTGCAGCACCCTTGTGTTCATCAGAGATCTTCCAACACCTCCAACTCCTTTGCAACAAATCTGCTTTTAAAACAAATGGCTAAAACTCTCTGCACTCTGTATAAAAAGCACCCCATGACTCCTCTAAATACACTGGATATCTCTGACCTGGCAGGAATTCTTCCCTCTCCCCTGGCCAAGCATTACCCGAATCAGCTGAGGTGGTTTGGTTATTCACATTCCATGCAGAGGCCCAGCCAGCAGCCACTGCTCTGCAGAGCTTCCAGTGCCTAATTGTTTCTGGCAATGGCAACTGCCTTTCTTAGGCTTTTTTTCTTCCTTCCCTCCCTCAGCTGGCATTTCAGAGCAGTAGCTTTCATAATACATTAGCTTAATGCACTCTGAGCTTGACCACATCTTCCATTACTGCTGCTGCCTGAGCCACACATTGTCCTTGAACTCAGCATCCAGTACGAATGATTTAGACATATGAATAAATAAACCTCTCAATATCCATGTCCTTGCAAGAGCAAACCCAGATCAGATATTGGACAGAACAGCATACAGACACGGAGCTGGTGAGCAGATGGACTCCCATTCACAGGATGTGGTGGCCTGATGCAGGAAGGTGAAGGGTAACTCACTGGAGCAGAGTTTGAAGGACATGTGGACTCTGCCACAGTCGCCCTTCTAGTGACACCACAGCCAGTGTAAGAGGCAGAGTCTGTCACCACAATGTGGTTCTTTTTTACTCAGCAGAATGCTCAGTTCATCTGAAAGGAGGAGAAACAATAGATGGTTGTGTAACAAGCAATTCCTTCCTGAGCAACAAAGCCACACATCTCCTCAAAGTCAATCTTGCTGCTTTTGAAAGCCCTGCTTGAATGAAAGCACTGTCTCTGCTTTGTCAGACCTGAAAAGGGTCTCAGACTGAAACAAATACTTCCTGTCCTGTTATTCTGGTCATTTAAATTGGGTTTGAGCCAGATGAGGTCTAGGTGAAGCACACCAGAGAAATCACAAGGCTCTGGTGTCTCTGAGCCTTCAGGCTGCCTTACATGCTTGAACATCCAAACCCAAACAATCCATCTTTGCCCCAGTTTAACACACAAAATGGCTATATGGGAAGAAAAAGAGATCTGTTATCTTGCATAAACCTGAAGGACTGGATTTAGATCACCTTAGCTGTAAGTACAACTCTGTCATGGTCCCTTTCCAGTCAGGCAATTAAGGGTAGGAACTGAGTCTGCCAGAGTAGGGAGGGATTTTTTCAATTCTCTTAATGAAGCCTTGGGTGAATTTATGGAGACAGAAAGTCAAGGTTGGTTTGCAGAGACATGAAATCCTATCCAGTAGGGTCTGCAGCTGAATATTTTACTGGCCCCTCAGTTAAGTGATTGAATCACGTCCCCCCATTGATTTGGGGGGGCTGAGTAGAAAACTGAATCACTCCTCTCTGCACAGAGAAGGGAAAAAAGTAATTTTATCTTGTCTTTTGAGAGTGCACTGTGGTTCCTTTTATCTTTATGCACACAGACAGGAATGAACAGACATTTCCTCCTCTCAAAGGAGAGATGGTAACAGCCAGAAAAGCAGTTTCAGGTCATGCTAATATTCACCTGTGCAAAAGAAATTTGCATGAGAAATGGGAGTGTGGGTGGGACTGGTGTCACTTGTCATAGCTGAGCAGGGCCACCCCTGCCCAGGCCTAAAGCTCTGAGGGTTTGCCTGCAGCAGCAGCAGTTTGGCTTTTCATGTCCATAAACTTTCAAACAGCAGCTGCATGACAGAAAATTTAAAAAGGAATTGGGGAGTTTCTGTGAAAGGAAGTATATGGGGTTTTTTTTGTTGTTTTTTACACTTTAATTTCACAATACAAAATATCCCATGGAATTTCAGTGTCCCACTAAACCATCTAAACCACTGAGCAAATCATTAAGAAAAGAACTTGTTGTGTAAATATATTCCAGTTTCTCAGGATACAAATCTATTAGCATACTATAAAAACCTCAAAATTATGGAGATCAGGAAGTCAGAAAATTCTCCAGGAAAAGAGAGGTAAAAACCTCCTACATTATTCAAAGAATATATTATTTTATAACTTTTTCCCATTTCACCAGAAGTGCTATTGAAAGTGATCTTGTTTGGATGGTACATAAAAGCAAATAATTGTCTGACAAGTGTGCACCTGAGCGTGCACTGACATGTAGAGTCTTCCAATAAGGAGAAAGAGAAGTCAAACAGACAGAAAATTCGCTCATTAACGACCAAATGAAATATTTTTAAGTATGGCAAGGAAGAATTTTGTGCAGAAAGATTCTTTGGAAATCAGCTTTAATTTTCAGCAGAGTGTTATGAATTCAGGTGGTATCCAGGCCGCTTTATGTGAGCAATCTAAAACATTCCAGAGGCAAACAGAAGTTCAGGCCCAGGTTGCAGAGCACAGGCTCAGGAGCATCCAGGCACAGAGGGGCAGGTTGGCACCCTCTGGTAACCTAGGAAAAGATTTCTTTTAGGCATTTTCTGCCTGACAAATTCTTGCAGCACCAAGTCCATCAGAATTGTTCTCAGGTAGAAAAAAATGTAAATATGACAGTTGTTTTGGTAATGTGATCTCCATGGCCAACGAGAATTTCTATTTTTAGATGTGTTTTCATGGTTTATGTTGTACACACACAGAAACTGTTCACAGACACATGGATGCTCTCGAGCTAAGAGGCTGGAGAGACAAAAGCTTAATTTTCCTTTTGATAATATCTTGATAATAAAACCTTCTGATTTCTGATTTTCAACAAATCTATGAACACGGAGTCATTTTGTGGACTAGGCCCTAAAAACAGGGCCACATCATTTCTGCAGCACCCCAGAGAGCACAGGCACTGCTGCTGCATGGTGTTTGTTAGCTCTCCAACCTTTTTAATCTGGAACCTTTGGTCACCCTTTACAGCTGCAGAATCCTGCACTTTGGCCAACTGCTCCTGATTTCTCCTCCTGGACGGCTGCTCCAGGGGAAGATGGCAGAGTCTCCAGTTTAGAACATCACCAGCACTGACAACACACTGCCACAGCAAATCTCAGCTCGGCCACTTGGACCTGGCAGCTCTGCCACCTCCTGAGATCATCATCAGAACATCGAGGTGCACCTCCCAAACAGCCTCTGCATTTCTAGCAGGGATCCCAGACAACTGGAGGTAAAATGGCATGGAATTCCCAGCAATTAAAGCTGTGGGAGCTCCTGTCTGGGTGTGGGTTGTTCTGTTTGTTGGGTTTTTTGAGGGCATTGTTTGGTTGTTGTTTTGTTGGTTTGGGTTTTTTTTTTTAAGAGTTAAAGAAATAATAGAAGCAGCAGCTAAGCAATAATGCTCTGTGGTGCCAAGGGTAGTCCTTGTGTGAATGGGAACTTTTGTTGATGTTGGGCTGGTTGCACAGTCATTGCAAATGTCAAAAAGGAAAATGATGCAAAGGGAAAAAATAATATATTAGGAAATTTATTGGAGTAATTGATCCTGGTAATATCTCATATCTTCCATAAATCTGCTTAATTCCTAATCTACTTCAGAATTGCCCTGATTACTTTAAACCTCTCTGAACTTGCTCCAATTTACACCCTTTCATTTCTTTCTTGTTCACTGCTCCTGTTTTTACCAGCTCAACACAATTCTCCTCTACCACTGGCTATGATGTCACCACTTTTTGGACATATGAAAGTTTTCTACAGTTCCTTTAAGATAAAATTCCTGTTTTACCTTTCATCACTTCACTGGCTCTACTTTGAAGGTCACTTAAATGCCAACACCTCATCTCACATGAGGTAATGCTGGGCTTTATGTTCTGCCAGTTGTGGACTGGGGAAGTCACTTTTTTGCCCTTTATGAGAACACCAGAAACCCACAGTGATGTTTTGTTATCCTCAGGGAGAACCATGAAGATTGTAAGCTATAAGACATTCCATGGGCAGGTCCAATTTCCTTTGGACTGAGAAGCATTGGGGTACAAGGGTGTGTAAACCTATCCCAGCTGTAGCAAGGGCAAATTATGTGTTTTGTGAAGCCAGGTGATACACATCTTCCATCTGTTCTCAAAGGGAACTGTAAAATCCTCTCCAAAACTATGAAGAATAAAAATATGTCAGTGTTCTTTTGAGGAAGAAAGTGAGGAACAGCCAGCAGGCAGGACAGAGGCATCACAAACTGACTGAGCAAATAATGAGCCTTCAGTTCTTTAAAATGAAAATTCTTTTGACACTGATTGTTTCACTTGTGAAAAAATGTTTTACTTCCCAAGGTGATCCTTCTTTCCCAGTATGTGCCACCACAAGATATTTTGTCTTCAAAGCATGTTTTAAAATTAAAATTGATTCGAAACCCATTTTTACTAGGATGAAAGGGAGCTAAGAAAGCTTCTCTCAGAGAAGCCCTTTCTGGTTCTAAACCCACATGTTCCCAACCACAAGGGCCATGCAATGGGATGCTGAGGCCTGGCAGGGTTTGGGTTCTAAATCAGCAGACATTTGATGCATTTAGCAAGTGGAAAATGGTAACTTAGGAACATCGAAATGGCCACGTCAAATTTAGGTTAAGGGGCAGTATTATATAAATGTGATGCAAAAAACTGACCCACGAGTTGAAAACTAATCTGCATCATTAAAATACAGTAATAAAAGGTAATAGTTTCCAGCTAACTCTCCTGGGTCAGTAATACCAATGTTTTTAGAGCCACCTCTGAATTGTGTCTGTTGAGGTGGGTACCCAGTTCTCACCTCAGCCACTGAGGGATGGTGAATGAACCACTCATGGCACAGCTTGGGTTGATATTTCATGCTCTGCTTCTATGATCTAGATGAGCATGCCACAGAAACCTGTGCCAAACACAATATAAGGAAGAAACATTCTTATCTCTCTGGTGACTTCTTGTGCCCACCAGTTCCTCTGTACTTCTGCACTGATGGCAACTGGAGAATGTTCAATAACTTAACCTAGAGGACAGACACAGGATGTCATTTCATACTGCTACATTACCTTGACACCACCTTTAGCCCTGTATTTTACCATGTTGTCCTTGGCTGTATTTGGGAATCATAATTTGAAAATCTGGGAAAAAGTTCTCATTTTTACCTCTACGGATGCTGCAGCTCTCCTGAAGAGTTGAAGATCTTAATGTCTCAACCTTAGGAAAATTTCCAATTTAAAGCTTGCTTCATTCAGTAGAGTCTCTTTGTTTAAAATTATTTTTTGAATCAGAAACACAAAAATAAAGCTCTGAATTTAGGGATTTTTTTCTATTTTAGATATCTATTGAGTTTTTAGATATCTTTCAGATTGATTAATAGGATCAAGTGGCAAAAGTAGAGTTTCCTCTCATGTTTCCATTTAGGATTGTGCTGTTCTAAAAGGAAAGTATATTTTAAAATTCTCTGTGTCATTAAAAAGTACTGGTGATATTCTGATTTTGTGCTCTCCCTAAACATCTGGGCACTTCTGGTTGGGATTGCTGCTCAGAGATGTGCTGTACAGCCAGAGCACCCAGCAGGATGCATTGGAACTGTTTTCACTCTAGTATTGAATGTCCCACATTCTTTCTAAAGGAACATCTGATTCCACAAATGTGTTTACTGTGAGGGAAGTGCTTATCAGTGCAGTTTGATGTACTCTTCACACGAGGCACAAAAGTCACCCCAAATAGCTACTCCTTTTTGCTCCTCTTTGCAGAGTGTGTGTTCCTCCCTCAGCACCAAATCAGAAATCACTTTGGATTCACATTCCTCTCTGGATGTGTCTCTGAGGCAGAGCTGGAGTTACAATATCCAGTGACTAGATATTGTTGGGCTACTTGTCAACATGGCTGCTGCAAAAAAGCAGCAATTTGTAATAAAATAAAATAAAATAAAATAAAATAAAATAAAATAAAATAAAATAAAATAACCCCCAGTTAATTTACCTTTCAGAGCTTTTACTATCTGTCAAGGCAGCAAGGCTTTGCCCTTTCTCTGCTGAGCAGGGAGTGAGGATCCTGCCAGAGCTGGTGTAACCACTGCACCTGGAGCAAGTTTCAGGGCAATACATTGAATGACAACAAGAAAACCTGGCTTACAAATTTCTAGAAACTCTGGTCTTCTATGTTGGGTTTTCTGTGACCAGCTTATTTAATAAAGCCTGGTAGTTGTTGCTAATTTTTTGGGCCAAGGACTCATGTGCTGAGTGTGTTTGGAGAGTGCAAACAGCCAGTGTGCACCTCAGTAATTTAGCTTGTAAATAATTAAAATAATGATTTCTGCTAATAGGAAAAGATATTAAAGTGTGGATTAGAAGCAAAATTCAATGTGAAGGGGCCCTAATAAGAACTGATCTTGCAGCTGGGACTAAACAGCTCACAATTACTCTCTCCCCAAGAGGATCTGGGATCTCTTAAATCCTGCATCACATTTATATAATACTGCCCCTTTACCTCAATTTGACGAGGCCTTGCTGCAGAAATCCCTTCCCCTGTGGAATGGAGACCCACCTGTATTTGCCATCTAGTCATAAAAAACATTCCAGGTCCTCAGTAAGTGGAAACTGAATTCAGAGTATTCCTCTCTTGCAGCAAGAGTCAGTGCCAGGTAATGGACAGACACCAGGAGCCTGCAGAGCCAGGCTTTCTCCTTAAGTTCCTATGTAATTTAAAGCAATTAACTTCTCTGCCAGCCTTTTTTGCCTCTTCCCACCTTTTGTGTTTTCTGGATACCTGTAATCTGAAAGGACAAGGCTAGTTATTTTGTGCAGAACCTAGACTGATTCAGCTTCAGTTTTAGTTGGGGCTTTGAAATAGAAGTCATCTTGTAACAATTTTGCAGCTAATTCAAAATAAAGCTGGGATGCTGAAAACCTGTAAAGATCAGATGCTTACAGAGCTGCTTTTCTTAAACCATAAAACTAAAAAAGATTACTTGCCAATGATGGAAAAAAAACAATTGATGAAAGACAAATCCTCATTTTAAAGATGGAAACAGAGGGATTAACATACTTGCAACTAAAACCAGCAATTAAAAGATAAGAAACATAGAATTAAAGAGGCCACAGAAACAAAGTGTTATAACAGCACTGTTTGCATTAAGAGTAGACAGAGATCATGGAGTCATTTAGTGAATTATCTTCACTAAATAGGTTCTTGAGCGCTGTAGGCTTCCCAATGTCATATAATGTCATTAAAAAAAAGTCAGAGGTGTTTCAGGAAGTTCCAGCAATAAATGTTTTAAGTCTAGGAGCTAAACTCCCTGTTTGTAGGAATGCTGTCAAGGCCAGCTGAATTGCTTCTGCTGGCTCTGAGAGGAGGCCAAGTTTCAGAGCATCTGGGGACAGACACTCTACAGAAGCTTAACAGAGAGTCCACCTCTATCTGGGCATCTGCTGGGTTTTTAGCTGCTTGAACACACAGCTCAAAGAGGGTCTAAACCAAACCTCCCCCTACTCTCCTCTGCAAGGTTTCTTGATAGGCTGCTTGGAGCAGCTTGATGAGATGCCCTCCAAAAACGAAAGCATCATTTTATTTATTTGCTAGGGAGCAGGTTTGGACTAGACTCTGTGTGTTTGCAATGCAGGTGCATAGGAACTATGCATCTCCTATTTAATCTGTTATTTGAAGTGGAGAAGTGTGAGTTGGGGGAAGCTGCTTGAAATTAAAGCATTAAGTCAGTAGGCACAGTGGAAATGAATGACTTGGAGTTGTCAGCCTACATCCTGACACATGAGGATGAGAAACTGTCAGGTTTGGAGAGAAATGAATCCCTTCCCAGTGCAGATTCCAGCCTAATAAACTAAAAGCTGAAGAAATTATTCTTGATGCAACAGATGATTTCAAGCCATCATAAAATAAATTGATGGCAGAAAGATGCTGAATATTACTTAGTAGGGGAGAGGAACTAAGGATTCTAAGGTGTGGTTCTGGAGTTATTTGAACATCCTTTCTGCTTAGCTGGAGTCATTGAAACATGAAGTGTTACGTGGAAAACTGAAGGGAAATATTGGGTATGTCCTTAAAGAAGAGGAAATGGGAACCTCTTTGGCACCTTCAGAAAACATCCACACTTGGAGAAAAAACAGAGTGAAGGAAGAAAAGAGCAGATTATTCTGGGGATTAAATTTTGCTGTGCACTTAAGGGGGGTCAACTGCAGTGTGTCTCCCTCACTGTCTGGCACCACACACCTACCTTGCTTCTGTCATTCTTGACAGAGAAGAGAGACTGAAGATGGGTGGTGGATGTTGGTGCTTGGATCACTGACACTTCTCGAGGCATCCCACAAGTGCAAGGGGATGTTCTGCTGTGCTGTGCACAAGCCTTGGTGCAGATCTGTCTCTTAAACTCCCTGCCATCCTGGACCTCTCCAGGACAGCAGCTCCTGCCAAAGCTGGAAGCAATCTCCTGTCTTTCTGCATGTCTCAAATCTGGCAGAGCCAGGAGCACTCCTGCAGGTACTTGCACAGACCCCAAACCACCCAGATTCTTCCCTGGATTGGACTGAGGCACTGGGCTCCACCCATGCCTAGGGATGTGCAGTTATGTTCCTGCCGAAGTTGTGCCATTGGGAATTGTGTTCTTGCCTCTGGACGACTGCACTAAACTGCCTGAGTTTGGAGTGGGATAAAGACAGGATTTGCCATCAAGAGCTGCAGACTGCCAAGTCTGCAGCAGTGGAGGGAGCATTTTATTCTTGCTGTGTACAGAAAGATTTCTTTGTTTATGAGCAGGAGTTTATTCAGCCTTTCACTGTGGTGCTGGGGTCTCAGGGTGCAGCTCCCAGTGCTGGAGTCAGTGGCAGCACAGCTGGCAGCCAGCTGTGCTCTTCTGCTCTCCCCGAGCCCAATGCTGAGGGGCAGCCTCAAGGTGGCTCTGCTGATTCCAGGGTGAGGACTTTCTGCAGTTTTCTCTTGTGGGAGGTGTGTCCCTGTGCCTGTCTTAGGTGGGTTTTCATGCACAGAGAGGCACAGTAGGAATCCTTCTGTTCCTTCTTGATTTGGGGAGAGAATTCAGTTTAGTTGGAATAAGTTTGCAGGCTCTCTAAAGGTTCTAAGACAGGAATCTTAGTGCTGGATTTAATAATGCTGTCTGTATATTTAATATACAGACAGCATTATTAAATTTGGTTTTTGTCGTTCATGCATGCAAATGAACATTTTACATATCTCTGCACATTCCTTGTGCTCTTAGATATACAAGCAGGGACGTAGTTGAATGGGACTATCATAAATACTTAATATTTGAATATATAACTATAGAGTCACTAAATAGCTGGAAGTAACTATCTTCTTATATGATATGTATAGGCAATTTGGATAATTGATTGAATAATCAGTTGGTTGGTTTGCTTTTACTTGTGTCTACAACCAATTTCCTCAGAGATAAATCTCAGAAGTGCTGGGAAGGAGGTGGAGGAGGCAGGCACATGCAGAAAGGGGAGGTAGTTTGAATAGAACCATTTTTCTGCCTTTTTATTTCTCTGACAGTTTTTGGACCCCTTCATTTAAGTATTCGAAACAGTGACTGAGGTTCATGACTGCCTATTAATAATTTATACTCATTGTCATTACTTTCTAGAGATAAATCTGACTTTTTATTCTAAAAACCAACCAACCATCCAAACACAACTGACTAAAACCTAGAAACACTTTGCAAAGAAAATCCAGTGTTTCTCTCAGAAAGAAACATCTACAGCAAAAAAGTCAAAACCAATTCTGTTTCTGACTAGGAAGTTCTGTTAAACACTGACCCTGTCAGCCCTCCTTGGCTCTGTGTGGTTGAAGTCACTTGCTCCATCCCTGAGTATTCTCTTGCCTGGACTTTGCTCGTGTGACTTCTCCCCTTTGGCCTGGACTAGAGTAGGATTCTCCAGGCACAGCCAACTCTGTGTGGGCAGAGCTGCAGTCCTGCTCCTGAGCCATTGTCCTTGCTTAGGAAATTCAGTGTTTGGAGAGCAAACAGGCCTGGTACCTGGCCTACACGAGTTCTGTAGAGCTGAAGAGTCCACTGTGGAGTCTCCTTCCTGAGGTACCTCCAGACAGCCTGGGATAACTCTGGTCACCCCACATTTGCTTTCTCTTTGGTTTCTGGCTAATGCCTGCCTGGTACTGTGTTAATATTACCTGTTCCTGTCAGTGGAACATTTCAGAGCGAGGCCTTACAGGAATTAAAGCTGAGAGCCCTTGTGGAGAAGGTCAGAATGTCAGGCCTGGCTGAACTGGGCTCAGTTAAGGCCAAAGGAAAACCATGGTCTAAAACATTTAATTCTGTAGGCTCCAGCTTGGAAATGACAGCAACCCTCAGACTCCTCTGAACTGTTTGCTGCAATTGTTTTGTCAGAGAACCCTGCTGATCTAAACCCAATGCAGTACAAAACTGTCCTGCAATGAAGTTCTGGGAAACATCACTTTGACAATTATGTAATCCCAGCATTTCTGTGGGAAAATAATCTCAGCATTGTGTTTGCAATATTGACCTGTAACAACACCAGCACATCACAGGGATTTTCTCCACCTAACAAACGAGGAGGCTGCCAACGTTTACCAATGTAAACATTTTTGTTCTGCTATTTTATATTTTCTGTGACTTGGGTGATGCCAGTTGGGCATCAGCTACTAATTTTGCAGTTCCTCTTCAACCCAACTTTCATGTGGTTTTTTGGAGGAGTTTAAGAGATCACCAGGCAATCTGAAAGACAACATTTGGCATTTTCTTGATTTTGCACTGTCTTCACCTTTACCAACCAAACTCTGCTCCCAGTTACCAAAGTTATCTTAGGGATAGATCCTACAAATCCCTACTGCTGACACAAATTGGTTCTGGCTCTATGAAAAATTTCTCCAAGTTTGCTGTCACAGCAAAGATAAAACGGGGTGTGATTTTTAGCCTGTGAATGATTGTAGCTGTCGGACTTAGTTGTTCCTCCTTGTATGTTCCAAAGTAAATTAAGGGAACTTCTTGTCTGTCCTTCCTTTAAACTTCACATTTAATTGTATGATTTCTCAGGGATGATGGGCATGAACAGTGTTACAGTGTAATTATAACATTTCAGCACACCTTCTCTTGAGCTGCAGCCCTTGTTCCAAGGGGGCTCTTGGTGGGTTTAATTGTTGTGTGTGTATTTTTATCATTATGTATTCTTCCATCCAAGACACTGGACACGCTGCCCTGCTTCCCTGCATGCACATGGTTTTCTGCCAAAATAGGACCAGTGACACGAGGGTAATTGGCTCCTATAATGCTGTATTTCCTTTTCAAAAAACCTTCATGTAATGACAACAAAAGGCAGTCATAAAAAGGAGAGCAGAAGAAAGTCAAATGTCAGGAATTGTTTTATTTCAATGACTGGAAGTAATTTTTAGCAACATTTGTTTCACCAGTGAGTGCCAAAATGATATAAATTTTGACTGATGTCAGTGTGCTCCATTTGTCAATTTGCTACTTTGCTGTTGTGGGAGAAAATGCTGAAAAGGAGGAATTTTTTTAAAAGATAAAATATTGAAGCACTTGTACCTGCCACTAAATTTTACAGCCCTCTATTTCAGACAATTCTGTCATTTCTGTGAGTTTTGTCTGTCTAACAATAACAAGGTTAAGGACATTTCTGTTAACTCAGTTTTTTCTCAGTCAGGAAGCTATTTGCTTTTCAATTGATTGATGTTTATCTGCTAGAGAACTTTAAATATAATATTCCTGCAGCTGTACATGACTGCAAAGCATGCCAATAATGCAGTAAAAAAAAAGAAAAAGAGATTACTTACGGAGATTGGAATAATTGCTGCCTATTCCAATACTGATGGAACTTCCAGAGATGAGAGGAAGATGGAAGAAAATAACTAAAAAGGGAAAAATGAAGAGAAAGATCCTTAATAGCAGTTTGGTTTTGTTTTGTGCCAGATGTGAGTAGAAGACACATTGAGTTAATGTTCACCTGCTCTCTCTGGGCAGGATTGCACATCTCAGAGCCCGAGTGCACACACAGAGGTAGCTCAAATGGGGGAGAAATGCAAAACAAGCCATTGCTTCATACTTTCAGGAATCCCTCCTGTTCAGGAAATTATATTGATGCCTCTTAAATTCCAAACCCCACGTATAAACAACAATGTGTTATATAAATATGCTAATTATTGTTAAGTCATTCACCAGTCTCTGAAACAGGCACCTACCATTGTAAAACAAAATAACTTCCCTGATTTGTTTGAGTGCAGCTTGAATGCATCAGGCGTGTGTGTGCCAAACTGGTTTGGCATAAATTTAGTCTAAAATTTGATACACATACTCCCCCTATGCACTTAGGCTTTAATATTTATAACTTGCTCTTCAAAGATTTATATTTACAGGCAACAAAATGCACACGAGTAAAACGTGTCCTAAATAATCAAATCTTTAGATTTCTTAAAAGTTGGGCTCATTTGCGACTGCAGACGGATTTAAAGCCTGATTCCCGAGAGTGGCTCGCTGTGTCACAGCCTTTGCTCGGGTTCTCGGCGCTGCCCTGCCCTGCCCTGTCCGCTGCGCTCCCACCGCGGCCACGGCCGGGAAGGAGCTTCTCCCTTTTCGGGAGGGAGCCCGGCCAGCACAAAGTGTGGGCTGTGGGACCCCCACACCCGGCAGGGAGGGAACACACGCGGCTCCCGCGGAGCCTGCCCCGGCTGGGAGCGGCCCCTCAGAACCTGCCTCACCCCTACGGCTCCTGCCAGCCTCACCCCTACGGCTCCTGCCAGCCTCNCTCCTGCCAGCCTCACCCGGCACGGCTTCAGCCTCACCCGGCACGGCTCCTGCCAGCCTCACCCGGCACGGCTCCTGTCAGCCTCACCCGGCACAGATCAGCCCCATGGCTCCTGCTTTACCCGGCACGGCTCCTGACAGCCATACCCGGCACGGATCAGCCCCTGAGAGCCTGTCTCACCCGAAACGGCTCACGCCTTTCCCCAGCTTGG